>JADNYJ010000230.1:0-56178 GCA_015501075.1 Gymnopilus junonius
AGGCTCATTGGTAATGTCTTTCAAGGTTTTGGCAACCTCAACAGCATTTTCAGCCTTGCGAGAAGTGATAAGGCATAGAGCATATTGGACATTGGATGGTGAAAGTTTCTTTGGATGGCCACCAGTGGACTTGGCAAGATCAGAACAGTATTTGGTGTGAATCCTGGATATAGAAGTCATAGAAACACCAGTGGTTGCTTCAATTTGGTGAGCAGAATGTCCTTGATTAAGAAGATGAATAATGTGGGTGCATTGGGCAACAGTAAGTCAGTGCATGGTGAAATAATGAGTGGGGGGAAGTTATGAGCAATGTACAAGAGTATATATACTCTTTGCAATTCACTCACATGATTTTATTTGCTGTTATTTGTCTGTAATCAACAAAGTCAGGTGATTTGACTGAGAGGGACAAAACTGTTCCAATGTACTTATGCCGAGGGATTTACGAGGGCTTGGGCAGGTGCCGAGCATGCCGAGAGTCACGTGCTCGTGACCTGCAATCGAGGGCAGATGCGTCATGTTTGAGCGCCTGGGTGTCCTCCAAAGTTGAGAGAACTTGCAGGCACGGCTTTCCCCAGCTCGATCGGGATGGACACCGAGGGCGGATTGATGGGACTGATGCGCTGGGTGGCCCAAAAATAGCCCACTTCTCAGCCCATCACTTGGCAGCGGGATGCATCTTTGGCAGCCATCTTCGGTCTCATCTCGAGCTCTGTTCCCTCCCTCCCTCCCTTAAGCACATCTTATGTACCAAAATAATACACAGAAATGCAGAAACATGTACTAAATATGTTACAATGGGAATAGACAGTGGCAATGGCCTTTTCAATTGGGTACTGCTTCTGCAGACTGCAATTTGAGCTGGTTCAAGGCAATAAGTATTCCTTTTGGCAGACATAAGTTCAATAAGTAGCTTATCTGGAGGGATTTACAGTAAATCCAGCTCGCTTTACACTGGATTTACACAAAGTGAGCTGGTTCATTTCCGCTGTAAAGCCAGAGCCTCGGAGTGATGGGTGGCTCAAGCTCTCCTGAGCTTGCCGGTGTGAGCTCATGTACACTCTAGACACGTCTTTTCCATACTTTTGAACTTCAAAAAAATTTCTCTGCCTCCTGAAAAGAATGCTGAAATTTTGGTGATCTATTCTCTTTGACTAAAAAATTTCCCTTGAGTCCCTACTGTACATGACTCTAAAAAAAGCCTTTGTAATTGACTTCCTTTTTGACTTCCTTTCCGCAAGCTCGGCTACCTTCATGTGCAATCACATCATGCCTAGCCCAGAACTGGACGAGTTCTGATGTGTTCCGGGGCACCATCCTCATCTATGCTAAAAATATCTGGCTTTACGGGCTTTACAGTAAATCTATCCAAATAACCCTACTTATTATTTTAAATGATTTGTAGTGTGGGAAAAAACATGGTTACATAATGATTTGTATATGTTTGGATAGATGATATCCAGGGCTACCTAGGTTTAAAATTTCAAGGTTCCACCTTTCTTAGTTTCCAAGTTATTCCTGTTTTATTGTAGATGCTTGAAACATTGGAACAGTTTTGTCCCTCACTGTACCTCTCATTCAAGTACTCCACCTCCGCGTTGATTCCCTCCTGGTCTGACAGTATGTACTCCAATGCACTTGGCTCTGATGGTGCATATGGGGGATCTTGAATCCAGGACATGTCTTCCAACAAGTCCCGGATCTCCCTCAGGTATCGAGCAATGTGCTCGATACCCAGCCCTTTCTGCACCTCCACTATCATCTTGGGCTTGGGCTTTGCCACCCCCGTTGCCTTGGCTGGTCATACTTCTGACTCCACCTGACCCTCTGACCTCACAGCTCCTCTGCCGATCTTGCAACCCTTGCACTGCACTTGGCAGTGCTTGCACGATGCTGCCTTGCTGGTACCCTCCCTAAAAACAAATCACAAGTCAATAATTAAATCATAACAAAGAAAAAATAAAAATGGGACTTACCTTGGCCATAGGCACTTCACCCCCACCTGCACACACTGAATGCAGATGACTCCAACCATTGCCTCATACACTCTGGCTGACTCCTGCATCGCAACTGCCTTCTGCTGCATTGCAGCTGCCTTCTCCTTTGGCTGTGCCTTCTTCTTTTCCTTTGTGGTTTTCCTCCACTCTGCCTCTGCTGCCTTCTCTGCCTCTGCTGCCTCCTCTGCCTTGGCTGCCTTCTGTGCTTCTTCTGCTGCCCGTTCCACCTCTGCATGCTCCTCTGCCTCCTGTCACCTCTGCTCCATCTGTTCTCGCTTCCGGCAAAGCTCTTCTCTCTGGAGTGCGAGTTTCTGCTCCTGCACTTTGAGGTCTTCGAGGTCTTCAAAATCCTCCGAGTCAGAATCAGTGTGTGACATATCAACAGGGGGAGGTAGAATGACAATATTGAAGAGAGGACTGAACAAAAATTTCAAACAACCAAAACCAACCAGCACATGACCATTTCCATGCACAGGTCTCAAGGTTCAGCCTAAGGGGGAAATACTGTTATATACATGCCTCTGACCAACTCCGATCTCTGACTATATGAACTCCAACCTCATGATCCCCTTGAAGTACTACAAGTCCTGGAACACATAGACACTTAGATTACATGTAGCTAGGCAACTCTGGGTAGTGCAGAATAACTTACACGTCTGCCTGCTCACTAGTACATGTACAGTCTCTACTTAGTTTCCTCCATAGTATAAAAACCTTAGAACTATTATTAGGTACCTCAGTTCATATATTGTTTATTAATCAATCCACGCTCTCTACTCTGCTCTCTCATTCTGATCTGACTCTGAAATTTGAGACAATGTCCAGACAACAGAGCACAACACACACATCGAAGCTGAAGTCTCAACCCTACATCTACATATGTTATGCTAAGACCAACTCCAACACCGACATACTCTGACATAGCTCTGACATGGATCCTCTTGCCCTTCCCTTCCTCAAGAACTTAACACCAGGCATGAGCTGCAATGAGGTGGGAGTCATGTTTATTAGTCACATCGAGATGTGCTGTCAGTGCTGTCTGCACTGCCACTAATGAGTCTAGCCTAGACCACTGTAATCTACATGATCTACCAGTACCTATCTAATCTGAATGGCCAAATGGCACTGCCACACTGTCACCAACATTCTAATGTATCACAGCCTGTATGGTACATCTACAAACCCATTTGGACACCATCCAGGCTGTCTACGTCTCTTGGATGAGGAGGATTGCAAATACCTTGACTCATTACTACAGTGCAAATCCACTATTTATTTGGATGAGGTTCAGCTCAAACTCTCTGAGAAGCAAGAGCTTAATGTATCTATCGCAACTATTCAATGTGCAATTGCTCAATTGGAAATCACTTGTAAAACAGTAACCAAGGAGGCCAGTGAGAGGAACAACCTTCTTCAAGCAATTTGGGAGGGAAATATGGCTCAATACACTGACCTGGATTTTTTTGTTTTCCTAGATGAGAGTGCAGTCAATAATATAAGTACTCAATGCTTTGCTAGATGGTCTCCTTGTGGAACACCTTGTGTTTGGTGGGCTACATTCCTACAAGGTGCTCACTATTCAATCCTCCCAGCTTTAACTATTGATGGAATTGCCAAAATGTATAGATTAAGCCAGAAACAAAGAAAAATGACCAGAATATGTATATTGGGCTGTAATATAAGCATTCTTCTCCTGCCATTAGAAGCTGGGAGGAGGAGGAAGAGGAGGTTGACATTGGTTGTAAACTAGAGTGATCAAGCAGATTTGATAAGATTGCTTAGCCTTTGTTTGGCTGTGAGAAATTGCATGTGACCCTCAAAAGAAATTCGGCATGTTCAAACTAATATGCAAAACCCTGTAATGCACCTGAGTTTTGAACTGACGACCCCATCTTGATAGTAACACCTCCTACTTACAACCAGCTGCTACACAACACCAATACATTTTAAATTCCTCACTGACGATCTATGTGCCCTACTTTTGTCTGTTCAGGGAACGATCTACCAATTCTTGCCCACATCTGTCTAGTTTTTTGGAATGACATTTCATTCAAATTGTCCAAAAAATATCCATTTTTGGAACTACCTAAGGGGTCGAATTCCCAAATTTTTGTTTGGATGGCAGAATGTCCTTTTGGTCTAATGTCAGGGGTCCTGTTTTGTCTTCATCCCTGCCAACTTCATTTGGCCATCATCCCACAATCACATTGTCCCCAAGCTCACAGGCTCTGAGGAGTCAACTGAAGGTTGGCGATGAGCGGCCTGCAAAATCACTGACACTAATGACAGCTACTATAGAAATTAACATACACTCGGCTCCTCTAAACATCATTTCTGAGTGTTAAAATTTAGGAAACAGATTTACAGGTCACGTTCTTTTCTTATATAGTATAGCACATGACCTGCAATTTAAATCCTTTTCTTAAAATTTAACCCTTAAGAATTGGGTTTAAGGACTCATTTAAACAGACTGGTCGCAGCAGTGAACTGATATCCAATAGCATGCGTGTCACAATATAAGCGAGTCGGGGACAGGCACTGCCCCGCTACAGGATAAGTACTGTACCATTATGAAATGGTACAGTATAATAATGAGATCCCGCACGTGACTGATATCCATATGTCATTGCTGATCTCGCATACTAAATTGTGACCTCCGTTAATTCCTGGCCTTTGGCAAACACTGCCAACGACTGTGGAGGACGTGTGTAACCGGGCACAGGCGACCTATCAATCTCGTATGGGCGGCCCAGCATACGCGAATTAATCCACTGAAGTCAACTCGTCTCTCGCATTAGATATACTCTGCTCAATCACATCCTCTGTGAATCCTTGCTTCTTTGAAGATGGCAACCAGCATGCGTGGACTGACGCAAGTGAGAGTAAAATTATGGGTCAAGGTGATGATGCTCAATTCTTGTACAGTTTATTGCGGACATTCGAGGAGCGAGGGTGAAGGAACTCGAAGAGAAGAGGATCAACAAGGAAATGGCTAACATCCGCAAGAAATTTAAAGGTTGAGACTTATCTCCTTCCTTTGACCTATGGTACTGACCCAGGCCCTCCCTGTCAGATGGTAACTTGGATGGCTATCAAAAGAAAAAGTGCGCAGACTTACTTCATACTTTGTGTTCGTCTCTAATCCCAATCAAGATATGTAGCGAAGATTATCTTTACATACATCCTGGGTTATAAGGTAGACGTGGGTCATATGGAGGCAGTTAACCTCATTTCGAGTTCAAAGTACAGCGAAAAACAAATTGCAAGCTATCTTCCTTTCTTTCTATCGTATTGGCGTCCTAACTACCTCATGCAAAGGGCTATCTGGCTGTAACACTTCTTATGCATGAAAACTCCGACTTTCTTCGTCTGGTCGTCAACTCTATTCGCAAAGATCTGGACTCTAATCACGAAGTCGACAACTGTCTTGCATTACATGCAATAGCCAACGTGGGAGGGAGCGAAATGGCCGAGGCACTTGCTGAAGACGTACACCGGTTGCTCATATCTCCGTAGGCTTCGTTCAATTTGGAGCAAACCCTGTCTAACACATTTAAAGCACTTCTCAGAGTTTCGTTAAGAAAAAGGCTGCCTTGACTCTTTTGCGACTTTACCGAAAGCATGCTGAAGTTATTCCAGCTGCCGAATGGGCTCTTAGAATCGTCTCTCTAATGGATGACCAAGACCTGGTGAATAATGACTTCTATCGATGCATATTTAAACTGAATTAACTGGATTCTGTCCCAAAGGGCGTCGTCATCTGTGTTACTAGTCTGGTCATGGCACTGGCGCAGGATCACCTAGATGCATTCGCTGTCTGTTATACTAAAGCTGTGGACCGACTTCACCGTGTATGTCAAACTTACCACATTCGATGTAACGTTTTCATGTCGTTTCTTATAGCATTTTACAGCTTGTTATTGAACGTGAATATTCTGCTACATATGCGTACTACAAAGTTCCTTCGCCATGGCTGCAAGTCAAGCTTCTGCGCTTACTCCAATATTATTCACCGCCTGGTAAGTCTTGTTTTTGTCCTGCTCCTTTTCTTTGTCTCAGCCGCTTTAAAGAGGATCCTGCCATAAGATCGGTACTTCAACAGGTACTGCAAAGCATCATGAATAATTCCGCAGAACCCTCACGTAATGTTCAACACAATAATGCTCAACACGCAGTTTTGTTTGAAGCTATCAGCCTTGCTATCCATCTTGACACAAATTCCCCGTTGGTCGGTACAGCGGCTGTTTTGCTTGCTCGCTTTATTTCGTCCAAGGAAACAAATGTCAGATACCTGGGTCTTGATACCATGGCACATCTGGCCGCTAGAGCTGACTCCTTAGATCCTATAAAGAAACATCAGAACACCATCATCCTATCCCTCCGTGACAAAGATATATCTGTGAGACGACGAGCCCTTGACCTCTTGTATAGCATGTGCGATGTGGACAACTCAGAGCTCATTGTTGGCGAACTCCTTAGATATCTTCGAGTTGCAGATTATGCTCTCAGGGAAGAAATGGTGCTCAAGATCGCCATTCTTACCGAGAAATACGCGAATTCCTACAAGTGGTATGTTGACATGATCCTCCAGCTCATAAGCACTGCAGGAGAGCATGTCGGCGATGAAGTATGGTACCGGGTTGTTCAAATCGTCGCCAATACTGAAGATCTACAAGAGTATGCTGCAAAAGCCGTCTTTGAATATCTGAAAGCACCTTCCACACATGAGAGTCTCGTAAAAGTCGGTGGTGAGGAAATTTTGTCATACATGCCTCACTAACTATATACTCACGGTACTTGAAGGCTACATTCTTGGCGAATACGGCCATTTAATCGCAAACGAATCTGGTTACAGTCCAATAGAACAGTTCCAGCTACTTCACTCGAAGTCTCAATTTTGCGTTGCAGCTACGCGAGCACTTCTCTTGTCAACGTACATTAAATGGGTGAACGTGTTCCCTGAAATCAAGCCTCAACTCGTGAATATCTTTGAGCGATATCGCCACGTCCTTGACGCAGAGTTACAGCAACGTGCATGCGAGTTCTATGCATTGGCCTCGCGAACGGACGATGATGAATTTCTTCAAAACGTTTGCGAAGAGATGCCACCCTTCCCACCCCGTGTCAGCGCCCTCTTGGGTAGCCTTAACCGCAAGCAGGGCGACACAGGTGATAAACGAACATGGGTGCACGGCGGGAAGGAGGCTAATCTAGACCGGGAAGTCACAAAACGTAAAACGCTGATGGTGGACGTATCCGGAGACGACACAGCGATATCAAGCCCAGCGGGCAGTCAGGATATCATGAGCTCATTGGCAGGTTTGAATATATCAGCATCTCCCAACCCTCCTTCGGCACTTCCGCTTCTGGACACTCCCGAGAAGGGGCCTCGCTTGACATCTGGTCTTAACGTGGACAAATGGTTTGAAAAGCTCACTTACACGACTGAAGGGGTCCTTTATGAAGATGTGCAAATTCAAATTGGCATTAAATCCCGTTATCAGAGTCATATAGGACAACTAGCTGTATATCTGGGAAACAAGATTGATGCTCCCCTCACTTCTTTCACCGCAACTGTACATATCCAAGATCCTGATGCGCTCTCTGTATCATTTGCAAAGATACCACCCACTACAATTGCTCCTCGAAGTCAAACACAGCAACTCCTTCACGTAGAATGCAAGAAGGCTTCACAACCTCTCCCGTTCTTTCTATATCCTTCTTAGCTGGATCACATCAAACGATTTCAATCCGGCTTCCCATTGTCCTGACCAAATTCTTTGAGCATGTAAAGCTCAATCAATCTGATTTCTTTGAAAGATGGAAGTTGATAGGTGGCGAAAGGGAAGCTCAGACCATCTTCCCTATTGACCTCACGTCTGCAGGACAGCTGGACATAACGAAACATCACCAAGTAGTATCCGGCCACAGGCTGAATATCCTGGATGATATCGACCCGAATCCAAGCAATGTCGTTGGAGCAGGTGTCCTTCACATGTCCGTCGATGGGAAAGTCGGCTGCCTCATGAGATTAGAGCCCAACCGTGAAGCGAAGGTGGGTGTTCTCAACTGCATCATTTTCATACTATGCTAACCTTCCTTTCCAAGTTGTGCCGATTAACCGTGCGAAGCACTTCAGGAGACGTAGCTACAGAGGTACAAAAATTAGTACAAAACCCACTAATGGCTGTACAAACATCATGAATAAATTATCATGTCGAAGGGGGGATGTCGTGGTCTAGCTTAAGCATGCAAAGCCCCATAAATCCAGAGATAGAGCAAGATGATATAGGTAAGGTTGTTAACGGCTTGTTAACGTCTCAAAATACCCCTAAGCAGACCTCTCTTTCGCTTTCCTTGGTCGTCCATGTAATCACCAGGAGAGTCCATTTGTTGTAGTGAGTGAATGGCTGAAGGGGCGTCTCGAGCGCTAAAGGCGGGAGCTGAATCGGTAGAAGGGGCTTTCAGATGTATAGGTCGAGCGTTTTGCCCATTCGAGGACTTCTCTTCATCAGGTATTGCATGACTATGGGTACGTGGTTCAGTCTGAAGGGGGTCACCAAGAAACATATGAGGACGATTTGAACTTGAAGGCGAAGTCGGTGACGGGGCGGTAGAGGGACGGGTTGGCTTGCGTTGCCGAGTTGTAACACTGCTTGCCGATGTTATGGTGCTTGTGATTTCTAAGATTGAGGAACGTGGTAGTCGGTTTACGTGGTCCACGGCAACAGAACCGTCCACTGCAGAGTCCGGGAACGAAGGGCGACGACTTCCAGATGCTAACTTCGTCGCAAGTTGGCCGACGCGTAAGAGTGCTTCTTCTTCAACCTCGAAACATTTCGAACAAAAATCATCAACTGCGAGATCCGTGTCATCGCCTGTTCGTGGTCGAGTGTTCAGTTCTCTGGACCCACGAATGACCGCTGAGGTAATAATAGCAAGGTGTCGAGGCACGTCAAGCAGGTGAGGAAGGATCGGTACCGATTCTCTGTCTAAGATTGTCATATTTCTAGTCCGCTGTCTGAGGGTGTTGACCATGTTGATTCGGTCATGCCGGTTTGTGGCATCACCTAAGGATGACAGTGTCTCACTTGTCGGTGTCGAAACTACCATAAGATAGTCAATCATAGCAGATAGACTGTCCTTGAGGAAATCTTGGACGCCCCTCATGAAGGCTTCCTTTTGCACAGTCTAGGAGGAAGAAATCAGATATAAATAGACATAAATACCGCTAAGACTGACAGCATTAAGATTTGCTAGACTTTGAATGACTTTCGCAATCAGAGTTAAACTCCGCTGCACAGGCAAACTTGGAAGACCTGGGCGAAAAAAGGCGATCTGTCAATGAACTTGTTCTGCTCATACTAAAACGTACCTGGACAAAGTCCGAACAAGTGGGGATGGAGGATAGCGGGAACAATAAATCTGAGGAAACAAAAGGCGGAGACACTCTGCCATGGCAGCAAATTATTATTGTCGACAGATGATGGACCGGGTCGGTACCGCTGCTCGACAAGTTTACGAATGGTTTTGAAGAGGATACGCATTTCGCTAAGGAGAAGAGTAAGATCGATGCGATCAACAATTCAGTAAGATAACATACTTTGGACACTCAGTGCGCACTGAATATATTTGTTTCCAGAACTCTTGGCACCAGTGAATCAGCAGTTCGACATTCTTCTCAACATCTCGAGTACTCTTTCCACTACGCATAGGATCGACTTCGATAGTAACCTTTTCCGCAACAAGGCGCCGCAAAACGGGGCCAATACTGGCTTCAAGAAATGCTTTGCCATACCACGTCATACATAATTCAATGGTTTTTGTCAAAATTGTGTTGCCACGAAATAAAGTGTGGTGAGCTATTAAAACGATGTTAGTCGGCTTCCAGACAAGGTCCCGAGGTCCTTACACGTTGAATTATCTATTTCTCGTGACGCATAATCTTGCACCTGCTCTATGACTACATTGGTGGCGACGGCGATGGACAGTAAATGAGGAGAAATGGTCTTCAACTTCAACCGAGATTCCAAATCAGATGTCCAATCCAGAAAACTCCTTGAACTGCAGGTCTACATTGACCAAAATCAATGCATTTCTGTAAGAGGACATTAAACTAAGCACTTACTGCCATGAGACCAGCGTAACATGAGTACGGTAAGATGATTTCCCTGAAGAAAAATGTTACAAAATTATTCTCCGCAGATGAAATGACTTACTCGTCAATGCGAATCTTCAGGCGAAGTTCACCGAATTGGACGTCTGTTCCAATTGAACCCGTTTGTAGAACGGGGAACCATCCCTCCACAGTGTCCCCTCTTCGGAAATTTCCTAACGATATACGTGTTATACCAATCACTGCCGGTTTCGACAATTTCTTTTCTTTCCACACGACAATATCAAGGCTTTCAAAGGGAGGCAAGCCAGGGAACGTGAAATCTTCGTGCCAATCTGAAGAACTTGACCCTCTCTTGGGAGTTGTCCGGCTGCAAAGGATGTCGTTCAGATGGATTTCACAAGATATATCAACATCGGCACCGTCGTTATTTTGCACGTTGTCTACGCCATTCGGTGATATTTCATGCTTCGCTAGGCCAAGGTTCCGTCCTTGAATTACAGTCAACTCCACTTGACGCCACATGCGATACATGCCACCGTCCATGGGATAGAACCACCGTCCATAGATTTCAGGAATTGCATAGGATTTTAAGAGCGCTTGCCACGTCGAACAGGTATCAGAATTTGCGAACTGGATATATAATGGTTCAACAGTGTTGGAGGGCGTCCAACGTTGGCCGCTAGTTGCATCACGTAAGATAAAGATGTGCGGAGAAGGAAGAGACGCTCACGCGATACAAAAGATGCCTAGGCAATTTTTGCGATAAAATAGTGAATTGTCTGCAGGTCGTATATCGGTTTGGTGGAGTAGGTGAACGGAGACTGTCTGATATAGTATACTTTCCTGTAAGTCAAGAATATTAGGTTTCGGGTATGGCACTTGACGAATTGATCGTACGTCAACGTAGACATTTAGAAGACAACGATCTCCTTCTTCCAATAACCTGCAAGTTGCGGACCTCCAGTGACCACTGCCATTCAAACCTCTCTGCAGTGGCATCCAATTTGAACTGGACTTCTCTTTGAGAAACCATATCAATATAGATAGTCATCATGCCATGAAGACGTCATCCACCTTTAAGTTTGGCATCTACACCTGCAGAATCGCGCTTAGGGAGTTTCTTACTGTCCGGGAGAGGCTGGGAGAGCTGGTCAAGAATACAATATATTGGTGTGAGCCTTGGACACACCTTTCGTAAAGCCGCCCCCGCTGCGTTGGAGACGTATAACTCAACAGAGACCAGGAATTCTCGAGGGTTGTCGGAGGAAGTAGAGTAACTATCCCAGGAATTGGACATAATGGTCGGATGGAAAAGGCCAAAATCGAAATGGGATATAGTGTGGTCCTACTCCAGTGAGGGCAAGGTCATTTACCGATTTGGAGAAATCAGGCGCTGAGGTCCTTCCTGAGAAAATTAACATTCTGAATGAGCGGGCGCCCTGCGCAACGAATTGAGTGGCAGTGCCTTTGTTACCGGCATTTCAATCAGCATTTGACCAGGTGATGCGGTGATGACTACATTTGTCACGCTGTGACACTGAACCACAGTTGAAATCCCAGTACTTATGCCGAGGGATTTACAGGGTTTTGGCAGGTGCCGAGCATGCCGAGAGTCACGTGCTCGTGACCTGCAATCGAGGGCGGACGCATCGCGTTTGAGCGCCTGGGTGTCCTCCAAAGTCAAGAGAACTTGCAGGCACGGCTTTCCCCAGCTCGATTGGGATGGACGCCGAGGGCGGATTGATGGGACTGATGCGCTGGGTGGCCCAAAAATAGCCCACTTCTCAGCCCATCACTTGGCAGCGGGATGCGTCTTCAGCAGCCGTCTTCGGTCTCATCTCGAGCTCTGTTCCCTCCCTCCCTCCCTTAAACACATCTTATGTACCAAAATAATTACACAGAAATGCAGAAACATGTACTAAATATGTTACAATGGGAATAGACAGCAGCAATGGCCTTTTCAATGCAGTTGAACTGGGTACTGCTTCTGCAGACTGCAATTTGAGCTGGTTCAAGGCAATAAGTATTCCTTTTGGCGGACATAAGTTCAATAAGTAGCTTATCTGGAGGGATTTACGGTAAATCCAGCTCGCTTTACACTGGATTTACACAAAGTGAGCTGGTTCATTTCCGCTGTAAAGCCAGAGCCTCGGAGTGATGGGTGGCTCAAGCTCTCCCGAGCATGCCGGTGTGAGCTCATGTACACTCTAGACACGTCTTTTCCATACCTTTGAACTTCAAAAAAATTTCTCTGTCTCCTGAAAAGAATGCTGAAATTTTGGTGATCTATTCTCTTTGACTAAAAAATTTCCCTTGAGTCCCTACTGTACATGACTCTAAAAAAAGCCTTTGTAATTAACTTCCTTTTTGACTTCCTTTCCGCAAGCTCGGTTACCTTCATGTTGCAATCACATCACACCTAGCCCAGAACTGGACGAGTTCTGATGTGTTCCGGGATGCCATCCTCGGGTCCGTGATAAAAATATCTGGCTTTACAGGCTTTACAGTAAATCTAACCAAATAACCCTACTTATCATTGTCTCAACCCTTTGTCGTGAGGGATCCACGAAAATATATTATTAATGCCAATGTAAAGTGCAAGGTATATAGGCAAGATAGTTTGCTATTAACTCAATGGGTCCCTGTAGATAGCAAGGTTTGATCCTCTAGTGTCTATGCAACAACCCCGGAGATGGCAGATAACATGTATTCTACTCACGTAGTGGCATTAAGCTTTCCGTTGGCTTTCCCATTGGCGTGTCCATTGGCGACCCCATTGGCCGCAGATTTCTTGGATGCAGCAGGCTTCTTGTAAGTTTGGAAGTAGAAGTTGATGAAGAGACCGAGGTAGCTGGTAAGAAGAGCGCAGCCGAATGCAGCAGCTTTTCCTGAGCCAGAACAATTTGCGATGTAGGGAAGATTAGGGTAATAATTGAACGCTACGCGCTCATATGCTGGAAAAAAGAAAGTCAGACAACGAGACAAGACGACAAACAGAATACTTACTTCCGAAGTAAACAACGAAAAGGTCGATGATAAACTGCGTAATTTGCATGGTGGTGAGATATTTTTTCCACTACCATTAAATTGTGTCAAGGCGTTGTTTCGAGAAGAGATAGAGCCAACATACCCAAAATTTCGCTCCGCCAGCCGTAGCATAATAATAATAATCTTCGGAACAGCTTAGCCTAGCAGTAATCGCCGACGCAGAGTGCACTTACACATGACGACATGAACAGCCAAGTTCAGGACAATCACAGTCCACGACTGCATTATTATCACTGAGAAAGATGACAATATTAATAATCAAAGGAAACGTACAATGCTTGTCTTTCCGTTCAACTGGGTATAACAAAGTAAGGCGGTTGCAGAGTGATGGAATACGTGTAAAAATTCTATGAGAGATTCCTTAGGAAAGAAGGGAGTATGATAGACAGTGAAACTCACGCAGGGGCTTCTTCTTGAGGGAGAGGAATACTGTGTCCAAAAGCTCCTGGTACTTAAAGTAATAATTGACCATGTAATAAAACTCCATCCTCTGACGATTGATCGAGTTAGAAAGGAAAGGCGCGTCAAAGTAGAACATACGGGTGTCCATGCGTGCTCAGAGCACATGGCATAATGAAGACCATGGTTCCAAATCATCGGCAAAATTTCCTCCAACATGAGAGCGAGAAGAAGGAGACTTCCTGAGCTCAAAACTACGTTGTGAAGTTGAAAGAGACGAGTAAGTTTGAGAGGTTGTTGATTTTTCATGACAGCCTTAATGGAAAAGATGATGACGAGGTATGAAGTGAGAGCCATAAAGACCGCCTTGTTGGTTGAAAGAGGAGTGACACCCGATACATAGGAATATAAATGTGGAGGAAGGCGGAAGGGTATCTTGTCGAGGAGAAAAGTTGCAAGCGAATACATGGCGGAGGAAAAAAGGGCGCAAAGAGGAATGTTACGCGACTCGAAATTTGACTGATCCAATTCTTGGGGTGTGACTGTGATCGTGTCACGCGTTTCCTTCCTGAAGCATGTGTTTATTGAACGTACATACATGATGACCTCAACATCCGGTCCCCCAACGGAAGACAGATAAACGTGCATTGAATGCTATACAGTACTTACTTGTGTCAAGTTACAAAGTCCTCAGATAATGCAAAGTTACAAAGTAATTCAAAACGTCCTATAAAAAACTATTAACTATGTGATGATGAGACAGGGGACGCCACCTAAATTGACGAGCCCAGCTTGCTCCCTATACATCAGATTTTTAAGCATACTTCACCACACGGGCAACTCTCTATTCACACCTTTTCAGTTTGACATTGAATTCGTGGAGTCGTTCCACAACATCAGCAGTATTGATTGGTTTTTGGCACACGAAACCGAGGGACGCATTGGATGGGGTCAATGAATACGAAGCAGAGACCTGAGTAAGTGGTCATTGCTTGACTATGACGTGATATCCCAAAACACATACCCCAGAGGCGCGGAGTGATTGCAATAAATCGTGGATGAAAAGAAGGAATCGTGCGCGAAGTTCGTGAAGGGTCGTGGAGATCATTGCCTGCCCAATTGAGAACCGGATCAAAGATTAGACATGGGAACAATAGGCGCACAAGTATCTGCCGTTGAACTCCAGGTTGGAATGGTACAGTGTAGTTTTATTGAAGTTATTCCGGATCCGACCGCTAAACTATGTCCTGGGTCAATAATTTCTTGCGCCCTATACACAGACACGGAAGCATACGCTGTAAAGGATATCACAGCATCATGTAGGTTTCCAAGCTAAAACGTCCTTGTCAGTGAGAAGAATCATGTGGCCATTTCGGAATAAACCCTTTCCACTTCGCTCAGCTGAGCTTGTGAGCAGTCTTTCTCTGGCGACGACGACGGCTGCGGGTACAGATATAACATGCAGCCAAAAGACAGCTGACGGTCACTTTGGGAAAGGAGAAGCACACGACCATCGTTTTTGAACTTAATATATAGCTATTTGCGAGGTTCGTTAAATAGGGTCCGTCACGAGGGGATCGGGATGGCACGGAAATGACCTGGGCACACGGAATGCAATTCAATTAGATGTGCCAGGAGTGGTCTCTGGGTTGCGTACAACAGTCAACTTCATCAGTCCAGCAGGTCCAGGACACATCCTTTCAGTCATATTGGCATAAGAATCCAACAGAAATGGCTGAATCGAGGCGGAGAAACCGAGATCAACTTGGGACGTAGTCCACTGCCAGTCCTTATAATCCGGAGTATACTGACCTGCTCGTCTTTCGGGTTTTGAGTGGACCACCTCAAGACCACCTACCCATCAATTACCTACATAGACCCCAAATGATGAGTGCGAGTAGACTGTACTGAATGACATTCATAAGGAGGGAACATGCCAATGAGGTGCCAGACTTGATGATCTTGGTAACCAGAGCGCGATAATTTAACCAGTCATCCGAATCCACGCCGTCCCATGTGGCAAAAAGGGGAACAAGTATTCATTGTAATGTCAGGGCAATATTTGGGCATTCTTACATAAATGTCAGTACACGCATACTAGTACCTACGCACCCGATTTGGGTGTGATTTTCTTCAAGTGGGACACCCTCCAATGGACACGCCTTCATATACCACTGAGATTCGAGAACACGGCGATCCGGCCTTTACAACACTGAACAACTAAGGGTCAGTGGTCTCAGGAAATCTAAGCGTGTAGTTGGTGATTGCTGCTTCACTCGTCCATGGGATGTGCATTATATGTGCCAGTCGAGGGGACGACACAGGTTACGCATAGTATGCCAGCAAGTCAGAGACTTCCAAGCAAAAACTGATCTTATTAACCATGTTGGCTTACGTAACATGACGTTTGTGAATTAGGACTTACCCGGCCGTCAGCGCGTCAAGCCTGAGCTCAAACATATAAGTAGGCTCCATCCAGAGCCATTCTAGAGCTCATTCGTCAACATTTGCATATCATCTTCGAACGATACCGACGCTGTACTTGTTCAGCACCCAATACCCAGAATTGCGCGTGTAGGTTAAGGGTTACACGATGTGGTGGTTAGATCCAGGAAAAGAGGTTCTCAATGTTGTGAGTACTTGAGCGACATCTTCTAAATTTGCCGTCTAACTTTCGTTTTCCTCAGCTGTTCAACCGTATTCTTGCTCCCTATGTTATGAATCTTGATTTAAATCAAGTGAACTATGGAATTGGACAGGGTAACTTTTAGCTCTTGCGTGATGGTTCCTCTTTAACCTTCAAACAGGGCAACTTACTCTTCGTAACTTGAGATTGAAGAAGGAGCATTGGACAAATTCCAGCTTCCCGTCGATGTCTTAGAGGGTCTGTGGCAGTTTTTGACAGCTAGCGCGACTTCTTGTAACTGACGATAAATTCAGGTCACCTTGGAAAGTTTACCTTATCTCTTCATTGGATGAACCTTGGAATCAACCAGTCGAAATATGATAGAAGATATATATCTACTTGTCATTCCTTCCCCACAAACTAGCACCAATCCTGAGGAAGATGAAGCACGAGCCCAAGCTGCAAAGACCGAGCGACTAGAGAATGCCGAGCTACTTCACGTACGGGCCAAGCGGAGGCTTCCGCAGGTGAATAATGTCCTTTGACTTGAATTAAAACACGCTGGACTTAGTATGCCTTTACAAGATGAAGCGACCCAATCGCAAGGCTTGTTCAATCTCTCATTGCCAAGGTTATCAACAACGTTCAGGTCACTGTCAAAAACATCCATGTCCGATATGAGGATAACATGAGCGTACTTGGTGTACAGTGCTTCTTCAAACCCAGGTCTGATTCAAAGCTGACATTTGTTTCTGAAATTAGCACCCATTCGCAGCTGGTATTACCCTGGCTGGTTTCACTGCTGTGTCTGTTGACGGTAATTGGCAACCAGCGTTTATCGAGAGCACTGCAGGGGCTATACATAAGGCAATGCCTTTCTACATTCTACAAAGTATGCGAATGCTGGATCTGACCTTTCATTTGCAGTTGGCAAAACTTCAGTCACTCTCTCTTTACTTCGACACGGATGCCGCCAGCATGTCTGGCCTACCTACCGCGATTCCATTAAAATATTCTCGGAAATGGTATCTCGCTTTATTTATCTCAAAGAATGATTTTACCAAGCTTCAGAATAGATATCTCACGAAGAAATGACGGCAGCATCAGTATATCTTGAAACCAGTCTCCGGTGAAGGAAGGGTATGAAATTTCGTCTCCCAGTCTGTATCTAGCCTGACTCCACTTCAGGTCATTGTGAACCACACAATCGACCGGCAGACGCCACGCTTCGACATCGAACTTGGTTTTGAAGAAATCGGTGTCGCCCTGGATGACAATCAATACAGAGACGCTATATCCCTTGTTGACATGTATCATGTGTATTTGCGGAAACGACAGGTAACTAAGAAGCTTTCATTTGTGTCATGTGCTGAACCAAATGCTACGTTTTGCCCAGTATGGAAATACCGTCCATTAGAAGCCGAATTCAAGTCCAGCCCTGCTAAAGCACGGCTCAAATATGCAATGAATGCAATTTTAGGCGGAATTCAGGAAAAGAACAGGAGATGGACTTGGGATTATTTTGCCGAGCGGCGAAATGATCGAAATGAGTAGTCAGCCTTTTCCAGAAAAATTTACTCAATCCCCTCTAGTCGGTCTGGTGAGTATTCCTGGAAGATCTATATTCATAGTGATTAAATTCTGCGTAGGAATTACAAAGGCTTCAAACATTGGAGAGAAAACGACATATGAGGACATACGTTTCTATCGCTCCATAGCCCGCTCTAAGGTCAAGAAGGACGTGGCTCTACGAAATAAACTGGAAGCCGAAAGGAGGGAGCAGGCTCAAAAACAGAGTTGGAGTAATTGGTTTTGGGGACATCTTCCACTGATGCAGCTCGAGAAGAGTCAGGCTTCGCTGGACCCATGACCGACGAGCAACGCAAACAGCTATATGACGTTCTAGATTTCGACGAGAAAGCAGCACTTGCTGATGCTCTCCAAGCACCGAAGGATTCGTTAAAGACGCGGATCATTGCAAAGCTTAGGACAGGCTCTTTCACTCTTCGAACTGATCCCGCCACCAAAATAAGGAGGTCATGTCTGTCGTCTTTGATATATTTCGAGCCGACTTTATTCAGCGCCCTGATAACTTCGAGACCTCAATCTCTCTGAATGGATTCAAAGTGTTTGATGGAATAACCCCGCAAACACTTTATCCGCAAATTGTACACGTCAAAGGAGGTGCTACTATCGACTCAATCAGTGGCCTCTCCTCAAAAGAGTCCGATCCTTTCTTTTTCATTAAGTTCGAAAACAATCCATTGGATGAACGGGCAGACAACGCTTTGACTGTCCGTATGCGCCATATGGAAATCATATACCATCGGGGCTATGTTGAAGCAGTGTATAGGTTCTTTAAACCACCCGCCAGTCAGCTGGAATCAGTAGAGGCCCTTTTGGTGAGTGTTTGAGCTCGTGTCTCAAAAGTTGGACTAATCTAGCCTGTTCAGAACGTTGCTAGCGAGACACTGGAAGGGCTGCGCAGGGAGACTCGGGCAGGCTTAGAGTATGCGTTGCAGACGCACAAAACGGTCGATATTCAAATGGACTTGAATGCACCTGTGATAATCATACCCGAAGAGTGAGTCCCAGCATTTTTGGAGGTGTCAACTTTCACTGAATGGCTTCTAGTGTAACAACTAACGACTGTAAACACCTTATTATTGATGCTGGCCATATTGCCATTGAAAGTGATCTCGTTGCCAAAGAAGCTATACGGACGATCCATCTGAAGAGGAATCAGAAGTATAGCGACGAGGACTACCAGAATCTTGAATCATTAATGTACGACAAGATGTCGCTTCGCTTGGCAGACGCACAGGTAGATTTTGCCATTATATTGGCCTGAGAAAATGGAAAGAGACTTACGAAATGGTTTTTTCAGTTTATTATCGGCGATAATCTGGAGTCATGCCGAGCCGCTCTCGCATCGAATATGAACGATTCCCTGCATATTCTTGAAAGAGTCAGTATTGATCTGCGGATAGAAAAGTCCATCGTCCCTACCGCAGTAAATCTGGCTCAGTTCAAAGTTTCCGGAACATTGCCTTCTCTTCAAATCAATCTCTCTGATACCAAATACAAATCATTGATGCGGCTAGTTGATGTGTGCATTCCTCACTTTGAAGGTGAACAAGTCCAGAAAGCCTTAAAAGGGACTGGATCTACCTTAGGAGCATTTCAACTTCCGACCAACCTCTTTAACCAAACAGACCAAGAATACAATGTTGATGACGACGAACAGGAACACGAATCACAATCAGTTCAGCAGGAAGAATTTTTTGAGGCTGAGGAAGGAACGGTGGATGTGAGTCTATGAGGACAACTGCCTTCTTCGCTGTGTTGACGTCCTTTTAAGCATCCGGAGTTTCGGCAACATACATTCGAATTAGATTTCAAAGTGGAAAGACTACGCGCAGTAATCGCAAAATCAAGTCCAGATGGTGTTGATAAACCCTTGGGAGATCTTCACCTAGAGGCATTTTCTCTGTCGTTTGCTCTGGCCAAGTATGACATGAAAATGGATATTAATCTGAGGTATAGTCAAGCCCATGAGTATCCTAGGATTTTCTCGTTCTTATTCTATCTTGTTCAGCTCAGTTACCATGAATGTCGTTCAGCCTCTCGGGAAGGATATTCAGTTCATCTCCACTCCTGAAGTAGGATCATCCAAAGAAAAACACCTACTGCGGATTTCATATTCGCGAGTCCAGAATGAATCACCTAATTTCCTAACTCTTGCTGAAGGCATAGACCAGAACGTTGACATCAAGATATCAACTCTCAGCTTCCGTGCAGCACCTGAACCAATTCTAGCACTATATGAGTTTATAATGGCGACTTTTGTTTCGAGCCCTGACCAGATTGCTAATACCAGCACTGGCATGGCTCCAGTTGGAAGTGACGAAGTACTAAGAGGGGCTCCAGGTCAAACTGAAGGTAAAATACGAGTTTTGATAAAATTTGAAGGAGTACAAAGTATGTTCAATGTTGTGCAGTTGATATGAGGAGTGCAAACTTACATATGCCATGACAGTGACGTTGATCAATGAAATGATCAACCTTGCCACCCTGTCCTTGTCGACAGCGGATGTTACTCTCCTTCTTCGAGCAAAGACGCTGCGAATCTCAGGGCGTTTGGGAAATCTGACTCTAACCAATGACAATGAAAAGAGCAAGTTCCTCGGGGATTTCAATCAATTGGTCTCAATTGAAGGGGAGAACTTTGTGGATTTCAGATATCAAACATATGATCCCGATGAAGATCACTACACTGGAGTCAAGTCCTCCATTCATTTCAATGCTGCGTCAATTAAATTCCATTTCGTGGAGGACCCTTTACATGCTCTTTACCTCTTTTCCTGCAAACTTGCCAAATTAAAGGGTTTATATGACGCTGCGACGCAGGTGGCGGTTCAGCGAGCATCTGAAATAGAAAGGATGGAATTTGGAGTCTCCATCAAGTCTCCGATTGTGGTTTTTCCCTCGTCCCCTTTATCCTCGTCGGATGCTCTCGTCCTCAGACTGGGAGAAATCGATGCAAGGAACATCTCCGAACCCACGGTCAATCGAATAATTGCTAGCCTGCGTGGCATTCAACTTGTTTCTTGCATTCATCGTAAAGATGAAACATCTAGGCTGAAAATGATTGACGACATAAACATTTCGGCGAACGCCATTCAAACAAGGGATATCGATCGCGAGCAAGATGCTGATTACCCAGATACTCAGGTGAAGACTTTACTCCCAGCTCTTAGAATCCGGGACAAACTAAATTTGTACAGGTGGAGATTCAACTTTCAGATGTCAAATTACATCTGACTCAAAGCCAATACTGCATATTGATGCAATTAGCGAACCAAATTCCTCGTGTGTTCTCAGGTGCTGCCCCTCAGGTAAACATGGGAAGAGAGAATGGCCTTTCAGAGAAAATAAATTCAGGCAGTGTAGAAGGACTTCAGCCGTCTGTTGATTTGGAACCTGAGCTACATTCCTCTCGACACAGCTGGACGACCCTTGACCTCGCATTGTCGATCAATGCAGTGAAACTACACCTATATGATGCGCTCGCCTTCTCTGAGAATGATCTCAGAGACCATGGCATCACCAGATTCGCCCTAAATGATAATAGTTTGCGTCTCAAATTACTTTCTGATGGGGCAGGAGAATCGCAAGTCGTGCTCAGGTCATTCACCATGAGCAATACAAGACCAGGGAACAACAAATTCAGGGAAATTATACCGGCTGCTCAACATAATAGGAATCAGTTCATGTTGTTGTACTCTATGTCGGGAGGTGGAGGTGGATCATCTTTGGCAGTACTCACAGTCGATTCGCCGCAGGTAGTATTCGCCATTGATCCAGTAATTTCTCTCCTCGAATTTTTCACCAGTGCATCTAACAAAGAAAACACTTCTTACCCGTCAACGAATCGCACTCAGACTCTTTCCGACAATCAGAAGGAACCAGACCCAAATCAAGGAGAACTACATTTCCGACTTGACTTACACAGTGTTTCTATCAGGATCTTGGAGAATGATACAGACACAGAATCACGAGCAATAAGCTTGTATGTTGATCAGGTCCCTACTTTCGAAACAGGTAAAGGTTTTGTGGCTCTTGATTTCTACGAATTGACTCCTCTTGTAGGGGATTCTGGCTTTGACCATCAATCGGTTAGGAATGTCCCTCATGAGGATGGGCAGAGCTACCGAAAGTGTACGGTTTCTGGATGACGTAGATCTGACTCTTTCCCTCGATAGCCGCTCATCGTCATCGCATCAAATGACGAACATTGAAATAGTATCGAAACCAATTATATTTAGGGCCTCATACAGGGATCTCAATCTTATCACTTCAATAATCAACAAAGCCGTTGAGCGATATGGCTCTTCTCAGCAGTCTCTTAAGGACCAGAAGCAAGATGAATCAGAATCAACACAAAAAACCGTTTCGGAAAATGAAAATCTCCAGTAACTATGCCGAAATCCCTGGTTTCTGGTCGAAGTCGAATGGAGGGCCAGTCAGTTGGAAGTGCCCGAGTTTTAATGTCTAAGGAACTGGTGATGCTTTTTTGTTCTGTTAACTTGGAGCATATTCCTCATATTCCTCGTTGAAATGCAGTTGAAGGCATCTTTTGACGGTTTCAGGCTTGTCCTCATTGGAGATCTACATGAACAACCAATGCTCCATCTTAAAGTCAAATCATTTGTAATTGGTGCCCAAGATTGGTCTGGTCAGGTGTGGACTTTTGCCTTTCGAATGGAATCATTCTGACGATTTGACCCAAGTTACATGCAACAACAACTATGACAACCACGATTGCATACTGGAATTTAAGCAATTCACACTGGGAACCTTGTTTGTTGTTTTATTTATGCATAAAGTTAGCTATCAACATTAACTCGTTTCATCCAGTAATCGATCCATGGACCTTTACCATTGGTGTGAGTTGCAACCCTCTGAGTGATTTCGCGTATCTGAAATATCTTTGTAAAGATTGCAAAGGAGAACTCCACTGGAGGATTTGATTTGAACGTATCAGCCCGAGAACGCTTAGATCTGAACATCAGTACGACCTTTACCGAACTCGCACTGACAACATTCAACACTTGGAGGCAAGAAGGAGAGTCAGTTTTGCAGAAGGCTCGTGGCACTTACGCTCCTTATCGTATACGGAATCAAACTGGAACACCTATTTTCGTGTGGTCCGATATTGATGGATTTACTAACACTAAAGATGTGGATGCTGTCAAAATTCTTCATGACCAAGCCATTGATTGGAGATTTGACGATTGGAAAACGATGAGAGAAGTAAATCCGAACAGCACGTTCCTCTTATCCTGATGACCAATTTTACTAGCATGTCTCTTCTGGTCAGCATAACATCGGTATACAATTCGCCGAGAAGCCCTGGGAGCAGTTACGAGGAATCCCGGTAGACGTGAAGGCGAATTCATGTACTCTTGCGGCCCGCACCGAAAAATATCCAAGTCGACTTCTTTGCGAGATCAAGGTGATTGACAATACGAAGATCGTCACTATTCGTTCGACATACAAGGTTGAAAATCTCACTCTATATCCTATCGAGTTGATGCTTGTCGACGATTCTGGTCGCCCTGTCTACTCACTAGAAAAGATCCCCCTGGAAAAGATTTCTCTCTCCCTATCGAGGCAGTGACCAAATGCCGGGTCAGAAATCCAACCCGACCGTATGCCATCCTTTTAGTTTTTTTAATTCGATTTGCTAACGGGACTTCCCAGAGGGATTTGGGTATAAATGGAGCGCTCCTATCCGTTTGGAGGATCTGATATCGAGGAAAAGTTTTACCTTGAAATGCCCTCATGGCGACCCTAAGGAAGCACATTCAGGATACAAGCTTGGGTCCAGACGGATTCAACAGAAAGTTCTTCGTAAGCATCTCCGTTTTGGGTCCGCAGTGATTCTCAGGTTTCATGCAGCAAATACCCCAAAATAAACCTCAAACTTCGGGCCCCCTGGAACTGGAGAATCTTCTCCATACAACTTAGAGTATCGTATCTACGACAAGAATGCTAATCAGAACTGGAGAAGCTACCTAAGGAAAGGCGGTGTTATGCCTGTCCATTCCGTTGAGCTTGGCCATTTCATCTTGCTCAATATCAATGTACAAGATACAGGTAATTACCCTAGTGGTCGTCTGTTCGTTTCTCAAGCCAATGTCTATAAAGTTTACAAACCCAGTGAATTCACCATTATCAATACGGATGGCCACTCGGACTTCGACATCGAATACAGTCTTACTTTGCGGGACCAGACGGACAGAAAGCTGGATTTGAAACTGAATTATGTGTGAGTTGGTCTATTAACTAACTGTGAATGGCCTGACCAATTTCCACAGGCGCTATCCAGAATCTGGGGGGGCTTTCAAAGTCCAAATTTACAGCCCTACGTAGTGGTGAATAAAACAGGCCTACCTTTCTATGTACGATCTGTTAGGTCAACCCGAGCAGGATCGCAAGATGCTGCGGGGAGACGCGATCTGGTAGGTGGTCTATACGGTCTGGAAAGATTGTGCTCAATCTCATTGACGCAGACATCCTTTCTCAAACGACTCCTTTCCGTGAGATATCCCAAGGATTTAATGTTTTGTTCGACTAATTGAAACTGATATACTAGTGCTTTCTCACTCCCATAAACAAGGCCATGAATTCATTTTTAGGATCGGTGATTCTGCATGGTCGAAGGTATTCGCCTGATAGTCGTATGCAGTAAATTATACTGACGTACTCCTAGTTGATATCATTTGAAGCACCTGCAGCCGAGACGGAGGTTGTTGTACCTCTTCAGAATCAGAGATTAGACGAATTTCACATTGGACTATCATGGAGTGAAGGATTAGGCAAATACAAGCTGACAAAAGTCATTTCTCTTACTCCTCGGTTTTTAATCAAGAATCAGCTACCAGGCGCCATAACATTCCGAGAACATGGTGTTGCCCAAGAGAGCGTTCTTTGATAGAATCTGGTCAAAGATGCTCATTCCAGGTTTTCCGGTCGGGGAGCGAAAAATTGCTCACGATTGCGTACCCTGGTTTGAATGCACGATGGTATGAAAAGAACTTATCTTCGATGATCCTTAGCCTGCGATTGATCTGTTTCTCCATCTCTAGGTCGCCTCCTATCAGCATCGAGGATATCGGGTCAGTCCACTTCCGCCTTCCTCGTTCAGGTGAAGCTGGTCAACATGACCTTGTTCGGGCTGATGTTCGAATTGATGGATCGACCATTTTCATCTTTTTCAACCTTGCGGGCGGAGACTGGCCATTCATAATTGAAAATGATAGTGACTATGCTGCGTGTATTTCCCAACAGGTCAGTCCCTGTATATGGTTTTTTATCCATTACCTAAGAATATTAGGATGCAAATCGGGATGAACAGCCAAGGGAAGCCATTAAATACACCTTGGACCCCAATTGTGTTATTCCCTACGCTTGGGATTATCCAGCAGCAAGGGACAAAAAAATACTTCTAACGATAGGTCCAGCAAGACGAGTTGTGGACATAATGGAAATTGGAGATCTCATTCCTTCAGGTTCAACGTATGTTTAGCCTTTCTTCTGCATCACTTGGTATTAACTCCTAGCAGGATCAACAAAGAACTAGGGCCGTCTCCCTAGATGTTAGAGCTGATGGCAGCAAGCAAATTTTGCGTATAACAAATTACAATCCCGATAGGAGTCTTTACAGGCCACGTCAACGAAGCAGTTCTATGTCGGTAGCAAGGCAAGACACCATATCCAGTACAGCTGAGGCTTTTGAAGCCGTTACGAAGAAGCCGCTTCAAATTTCGCATTGCTCTTCAATTTAGCTGGAGTAGGTATTTCCCTAATCAACAAACAGATGGTCGAAGTCATCTATCTGGTCATCGACACAATCAAGTTTGAATACGTCGATAGTACAGTCGCACAGTCGGTGAACATCTCATGTGGAACATTGCAGATGGATAATCAGCTTCATGAGGCTCTGTTCCCTGTCATCCTTCAACCAACCCTATAACGAAAGACTCTGAAGGTGTCGGTGCCTTGCCAACACTCCAGGCTTCAGTCATTTGGTTAAAAGACCAAGGTAGAGTGGGCAAGAAGTCTATTGTGCTATTACGACTGATCTATAATAATAAAAAGAACACGGTGTTTTGTTCATCAAATATTGCTCTATCTTACTCCAAGCTTTGACGATTGAGGCCGATGAGGACTTACTGTTCGCAATATACGACCTGACGCAAATCAAGGGGGTATCATGGGAGGAAGGAATACCGGAGTAAAGTCATTGTCCACTTTCCGTTGTTTCGTGTTTTCACGTTACGTCCAGTGTTCTGATACAGCATGCGGACGATATCCCTGAGCCTGACGCTGATGCTGTCGGACAAGTCTTGTACTTTGAAGTCCTTGAACTGCAGCCTATCAAGTTGTCGCTATCGTTTATGCGGACTGAGAGGATCAACAGTGAAGAGAAGTAAATTTGCATTCTATATCTAAACACACATTCTTACTTACTTGTTCAGGCTGAGTATCAGAAACCCACTTGCGGTCGTCGTCAATGCATTGACCATGACAGTGGGAAATATAAACGATGCTCCTCTCGAAATGAATGCGCTTGCCATCAAGGACATGCGGTTAACTATGCCAGAATTATTGAGTCGCATCACGTATCACTATAGGCAGGATATCCTACGTCAGCTCTATCGCATCCTTGGATCAGCAGATTTCATTGGCAATCCCGTCGGACTCTTCACGAATGTAAGCTCTGGGGTTGCGGATATCTTCTACGAACCTTTCCAAGGTGTCATCGTACACGGTAATAAAGAGCTAGGGGTGGGCATAGCCAAGGTCAGCTCTTTCCGCCAGAAATGCAAACATTGGTTAAATGGGACTGCAGGGTGCTGCAAGTTTCGTAAAGAAGACAGTGTTTGGCCTTAGTGACAGCGTCACAAAATTCACCAGTAGCGTTGGCAAGGGTAAGTCCTTTTATTCATCACTTCTTTTCACTCATCAAATACTTTGCACTTCAGGATTATCCGCAGCAACATTCGACTCTGAATATCAAGCACGACGGCGTATGAATCAACGGCGCAACAAGCCCCGTCACGCGATGTGAGGCTCCTATTCGTTTATCGCCGCAATAACCCTAAGTCTATGATTGTAAGTTATGGTGTCACAGCAGGTGGAGAAGCCTTTGCTAGTAGCGTAACAAGTGCTATGGAAGGCGTGTTTGTAAGAAGTGGATTTTCTTTCTTTTATATTTATGAAAACCAAAACGTTCGTAGATGAAGCCTATCGAAGGGGCTGAGTCAGAAGGTGCCCTTGGCTTTTTCAAAGGCGTAGGCAAGGGCCTCGTTGGGTGAGCATTCCCTATCTGTGGATGGGCATCATTGTTCAATCAACGGAAATAATAGGGCCGTCACGAAACCTGTTGTAGGTGTCTTTGATCTGGCTTCCAACGTCTCAGAAGGTGTGCGTTTTTCTCCGTTTTGTGACTCTTGTTGATTTTGTCAAGGTATCCGCAATACAACGACCGTATTCGATAAACCAGACAGAGATCGCATTAGATTGGTCAGTTTTATAAATATCAAGATTCATGAAAAAATTCTCTTATCAATGCTGTGTAGCCTCGAGTTGTTCCAGCCGATGGGGTTCTTAGAGTATGTCTCTTGATTCATTTCATAGACTTCAATAACTGGTATTTTTTTCATAGCCGTACAATTCACGTGAAGCCCTGGGCCAGTCTTGGATGAAAGATTTAAACAATGGAGCTTACCGTCAGGAATGTTATGTCGCACACATCAGTAAGTCGGACCAGATGTCAAGACGAGAATTTGACCAAACGAGCATGAAGATTCTCCGGGCGGAGACAACGTTATTCTTCTGACCGCCTCACGGGTCCTGTCCTTCTGGTCAAAGAGACTTCGACTTGAATGGGAACTGCCACTCACGCAGATTCAGGGAGTCACTGTTGAGGACACTGGAATTCGTTTTGCACATAAAGCTGGAAAAGAGCAAGATAAATTTGCATTCATTCCAGACAAGGCTTCACAGTCATGGTTTTTCAATCAAGTTGCATCGGTTGTCAAGTCTTTTAATGCTCGTCGAAGGATGGATACATGAGGATACTAAAGGACTAACAATTTGTGATAAATTAATTTTACGTGCACAACTCAGACAATATGTAAACGTAGTTAAGAAAGCAAGGTTTGACAATTAGAATAATAATGGTATCTATATCTGGGTGTGCTTGTAAGTGAAATCAAGTATCAAATGTGCTTCCCGCCAGTTGGCCGGCTTCGTGGTGTTATCGAATTAGTAGGCAAAGCTGCCCTGACATCGACTGGTCCCAGGTAAAGGTCGCGGTAGATGTACTTGAACCCGTTCCCGTCTTGTCTTTGGGGGGGCTGACAGCCGATCTTCAACATTCTCCTGGATTGGTTTCTCCAGCATGGAAGTTAAATTGCTGTTGCTGTCGGTGTCATCATTCTCAACATAACTACCCGAGGACTAGCAGAGTAGGCGCTTTGAAATCAGTGTCCGAATCATCAGTCAGCCCAACAGCAGTAGGCTGGGCAGCCGTGACATGCGCAGGCTCTCGGGAAGTAGTCTCATCCTCATTTAATGAAGGGATGGTCTCCAAATTGGGTTCTTCCTGGTCAACATCCAGAAAAGAATCTTGAGTGGGTGTCGGAGTTTTACTTTCCGCACCAGATCCAATTGGCAAGGGTGGTTTTTGCGGAGAAGATACAAACTTCTTTGTCTCATCTGCTTTAATTGTCGGGGTACTGGTGCGTGTAGATGAGATTGTGCCACTTCTCATTCTTGGCATTGACGGGGTCTTCGAGTGTATTTTCTTGCGGGAAGGGCGGGAACGGGTTGAGCCAACATCGGATGAATCCTCACCACTTTCCGAGTAGACGATCTAGATGAATGAGACCTCCATTTAGGTGGAGGACGGCCTTCAGATGCCAGCGCCGACTCAAGCTTTAGACTAGGCATTAGTGCAGGTTAGATAATGACTGCCAGTTGTTACTCACCTTTTGCTGAATTTCGAAAACCTTCTGCGCGATTTTGTCACTTTTCTGGCTGATACCTTCATCAACAGCATTCATGCCATCCTGAGGAATATCCATATCTGATGCGGAGAATCGCTTCCTTTTCGTAACTGACGGCTCCTCTTCATCTTCGACTATGGTCCCGGTTTCTCGACCTACTTTTTCATTTTCTACGTCCTCGTCATAGGATTCGGCCACAGTTGATTCGGTACCTAAAGATCGCAAGTGCCTGGACTTGGCTGTATCACTTGGCCGCCGTGATAAAGTCCAGAAGCATTTGAAAGCCGACTGGGTGGACGTGAGCTGCTGTAATCAGAGTCATCCAGCTCAACGGCCATAGAAGCTAGTGCCCTCTCTATTTGCGCTTCAACCTCGGCAACCATTTCAGCACGTTCCTGTCCATCCTGTCCATGGTCTCTTTCATGTGCTCGAGTTCCAACATTGCTTCTTTGTGTGCATTCTCGGTGTCCCGAAGTTCTGTGTTTGTAGGTTAAGCAAGTGAACAAAGATGTGAATGATAACCCACGGTTTTGAAGCTTAGTTTTCTCTGCTGCAGTCAACGAGACAAGACCAGAAAGCCGCTTTGTTTCTCTCTGTTCCTTGTTGATCTTGGAGCGCAACTGATTTGCCTCAGCACTGAGTTTTTCAGCATATTGTTCAAAGGTGACAAATTTATCCCTCCACAAGTCTGACTCCGTCATGAGGAAATTGAGCCTGCGAGAAAGTCGGCCGATCTTTGTTTCAAGGTCATCGCGGGCATCCACAAATGCAGTTGCGCGCTTGCGTATAGAGTGTTGAATAAGCTGCTCTGCGACAGTGAGCTGAGGAGGCCGTTTAAGTGTACCGAACGTGCTGATCCTTTTCAGGAACGAAGGTTTTTGAACTGGCATTATTATCAGACACACCCAGCTGATCCATGTTAAAAAACGGCGTACCCTATCGGCAAGGACAATGTCAAATGCTTGAATGATGCGTGTTGAGTGCCACCATTCTGGGGGCTTAATCTGATCTGCAACGGCTGAGACGATGCTCCTCGTTTTGCCTGTATCTTGCACACTGGTCTGAACCTTCCAGCAGGAAAGGCTTCTTTGAATTCACTATATATGGAGCCAGCTTAAAATCAACATAGCAGATGGAAAGAATAGTACCTTGGCACAGATTGGTCGGGATGGTAGTGAGGTTCAAAGGCAGCGAGAAGTCTTTGTCTATATTTCTCCCTCTGCTGCTTTACGGAAACAGCGTTGAGAGGAGGGGACGGGCAACTCCTACAAAATTGTCAAAGAGGCACTCTGCTGAACCGTCAGTAGACTCACAGGTAGTTTATGTCTCTAGTGCAGTGCATTAGAAAAAGAAGTCTCACCTCACTGACAGATATATTACTCACAAGTCACAAACGCAGACCTCGGGCGCAGGCCTGATGCTATACCTGGCTTCTGTGGCTAATCCCATAATCCAGGGACCGGGATCGTCGATATAGATTTTTGCGTCTCGTGAGTGGACTGCGGGCAAAGCGATCCCGTTCCAACCTCGAAGTTCAACGAGGTATTTAATCGTCGATACGGCAATCTATCGAAGTAGCCAAAGTTAATGAATGAATATTTCAGAAAGATAAATATTCACCCCAAGCATTGCTGGATACCTTGAAAAGAAAATGATCCTTCCAGTTGGAGCAAGGGCGATCTAGGCAAACAATGTTATAACATGATTTAATGACCGGAGCCGCAGATCTGCATACCTCGCAAATTGAGAGAATGTTATCGATATTCAAGCACTTAAAGAGAGGCCACATGGTGAAGTTGATATCCACCAAACCACGGCCGAAGTCGAGACCACCAGGGAAGCGAGCAATGACCTCCAGACTAGACTCACCCCCATCATTTTTAGGACTGGCATCGAGCTTGATAAGGTCTCCCGCACGAGGCGCCGGATGTGCAAGGATTTTGGAAATCTGGAGAGTATGAGATTGAACATCCTTAGAAAATCGCGCCCAAGAAAGAGTAAGATAATCTCTCATAAGGTCATACACCGGATGGCGGGAAACAAGGGCTACCCAAGCAAATTAGATAGGCTTGAAAATAATATTATTGGAAGACTCACTGAGGGCATAAGGAAGCCAGAAGACAGTGTCACCAGGTAGGAAGAGCGTACTTTCACCTGGACCGTGACCAATTGTGCTGGCAATTTCGAAGTCGCTCTCGCTCATTGCCCCTTCGGCTTCAGTTTCACCATCAGTTTCCGCGTCAGCCCAAGGACCTCGAGAGCTTTTCTTAGCGTTACGACGAGCTTGTGTCGTAGGATCCTGGGTGTCACTGGTAGATCCCGAGATATCTGCTCTTAGACTCTTCAAACGAGCTGTAACGGCCGATTGAGCAGATTCTTTCCGAGACCTCCCAGCTTCGAGGGTACGCCGAATAGCACTGCTGCGTTCGGCATCCGCATGCGACCAGACTGTCAGACAAACACCATAGTACATAATAGTGTTGCTCAGCGACGGATTAATATCACCTGAGTTGACTGACGAGACACCAGTAGGAGCGCCATGCGAACCATGCCCTAACAGGCTTGGGGGCCCGAGATAGGCTGAAGATGGTCGGGCAAAAGGGTCATCGCTGTAAGGGTATGCAAAAGTAGCAGCGGAAGAACGATTATCCCCATTGGAAAGAACAGAAGCGCGAAGAAGATCACCAGAAGGCGTTGGGGCAAGAGGAGTATTAGGTGCAGGAAGATTGAAAGTGAATGTGTGAATTGTAGACGCTGGTTGAAGAGTTGATGCGATGACCTCGACCTCACGAGTAAAGGAAAGCTATTTCGGGTCCAACATAAAGAAAGGTCACTGGTCAGAAGATCATCGCAAATATAGACCAAAAAAAAGCATGAAACATACTTTGAGAGCCTTGGATAGCATTTTTCCGACCTCCTGCTTGCTTAGGGCTCCCGCTCCCTTTAACACCTCGTCACTTTTTCCGCGTTTCTTCTTTTTTCCTCCACCAGCACCGGGACTAACGGTGCTTCCGAGAACTTCGGGCCTCCACCAGCGATTGACAGCGCTTTCGCTGTGGTGTAATCCCAAGACAGAATCTGGGTCGGCGAGGGTCCATGTATGAGGTGACTTGGGTAAACCAGATACCACATAGAGAGATGTTAGAGGCAACGTTGGTACATGTGAAGCAAGGGGAGGCGCTTCGCGAAGTGAACGAGTGGACACGATGGAATTGCGAGCAGACGCGGGTATGGGCTCCATACTTTTGCGGTGTCTGATGCCCAGGATCCTGGACGCCTTATCGGGTCTGGCGGGAACGTTAGGACTAGAGTTGGCCGGCGTATTAACCGTGATATAATCCAGCTCGTCCGCGAGAGCGGCGTCAGCGTCGGTAGAAGTCAGTGGGACTAGAGCAGAAGCAGAGGTGGTCGTAGAAACAACGTTGTTTTGAAGAGAGATATTGATGATCGGAACATCGTTAGTGCCTGAACTCTGGCTGGCAGCCCGCCCAAGATCCTTTTTGGGCTCCAACTTGTAAGAGGACTTGTGGGAGACGGTGCGGATTTGCTTGGTGCCCTCGAGGGACTGGTCGGAGTAGGTTGACTTGAGCATCCTGTCAGAAGGTAGAGGACTCGCAGCAACAGCTGTCGCAGGGAGTGTTGGTCTTCTCGCTGACGACATGGGTATACTTATAAGAAATTAATTAATACACTGGGGGGAAAGAGGGAGGAGAAGGAGTGTGTAGTTTCTGGAGGCGGAAAACAAAGAATTAAGAGAGATGACTGTTCAGAACATCCTTGAAGCAATTTCTCAGCCAAACTTCGTATTTAAACAGTCCGATTTTTAGCGAAAAGCTAAAACAGATATCAGCACTCAGGGCATTCAGGCGTGCCCGACCCCTTTTTAGGAGCCCCACGCGAATCTGCAGCCTTCAGCTAGTTCGCACAGCGTATACTTGGCCGCAAGCAGATCAGTAAAAATAAGGCCGATACCACCAAACTTTCCGCTTGTACAACGTCGTATTATAGCGGTGACGGAGAAGGAGACAAGTCCCGTTAAATATTCCCAAGTCGTCAAACGGAGTGAAAGAAACGCGATCACGTGGAAAATTAGATCTCGATTAACCCCTGTTGGGTCGTGAGAATACAACATAACCCCAGATGTTTGTTGAAAGTCAATCATGTAAACATTATTACATACATCGGCCTACTTCTCTGTTTTTGTTGCACAGGTAGTGTTATGTATGGCCTCTCTGGAGGCAGTGAGATAACTTGCAATTACAATTTGACTCCAATACTTTTTATTCCCGGGATAACAAGTCAAAGTAATATTTTCCTTCGGAGACCGAATCCATCATTTCGTCAGGCTTTCAATTGTTTCTGCCACCTTGACGACCCACGTCAAACCCATTTGGATGTTTTCTTGAAATCTCCGCTCTGGGGTTTACATTGCCGACTCGCCGACGTTGTCCGGCGGAATCTGTCCGCTCATTAATACTATCACGTGCTACGGGTTGGATAATTGTAATAGAGATGGAAAATCGCGGATTGCATCACATCCACTCAATATTTTGCGAAAATTTTTGCATAATTGAGTAGCTATAGATCTCACGAGTACGAATATGCCAAAATCGCGAGGAAATTTGGACTGAATATAATATAAAACGAGGAACTTCTGGCTGAATTCCCTTTACACAATAATGTTTCCTCGCTGCTGTAAGCATTTCTTATTCCTTGCTCACCAAATTTGGTCTACAGATGCTATGCCATCTGGAATACTTGCCTAACTTATTTTTCTGTGCAATAACCTTCCAGATCTTTTATATGCCCTCAATGCAGGGAGTTGGAAAAGCTAAGTCATGATGCATCACACCAATTTTCAAACACCGCTCAGCACAGCTCAGCTCTGGAAAGAGAGTACAATATGCAATCCTGTTTACAAGGCTGCTATGCTACAATCTATCTATATGACATGATTGGCAAGCTCAGTTGCCAGGTGGATAACTATTATAAGGTGGATATAGGTTACCATTAGGAGGCAGAAACATAGGTGGCAGGTAAGCCGTCATTAGCTACAATGACTCAGCACTGTGCCATGGCAAGTGGGCCAATGCCTGGAGGAAGCAGGATGTGCTAGGCGAAGCTGATCAACAAAGATGAGAGATGCAACGCGACTGTGTTTTGTTGATGGGAGCGGAGTTAAGACTGAGTCTGAATCTAATTGCATTTGTCATGCCTGCAAGATGTTCTGTGAATTGCAGATGAGGGACAATGCAGGAAGTGACAGAAATCAAGGAGAAGACTAGCAGGGCATACTAGATTTCAAATATGTAAAAATGTTGAGCATTTATGGGTTGGAAGGTAATGTTTTTCACAAATATAGGATGAGGTAACTCCAATCTTTCCACTGATGTCTCATTAGCTTGAGATCAACTTCACATTTCAACAAGCTTTTTGCATATTCATAATTGTGAGATCTATAGCTACTCAGATATGCAAAAATTTCACAAAATATTGAGTGGATGTGATGCAATCTGCAATTTTCCATCTCTATTACAATTATCCAACCTGTAGCACATGATAGTATATTAAGTATTCACAGGAGGCTGCAAGGCAGGCTCACTTTGTACTCCAAATTTTTGGTGTGCAGTTTAAGAAATGTCACATTGCTGGGTATCTACATGCAAATCTTTACTTTCTTACACACAGTGCATTTTTCACATTTCTGACAGGATTGGCATTGTAATGCATCAATATTCTCATTTTCTGTAGGCCTGACAATGAAATCTTCTGCACACAAGCTGCATCATTGCCAATCATGCACTCAAGGGGGAATACGAATGGTAAGTGGTCAAGAATAAAAGTTATTCTTAAGGGAGGATTTATTCTCAATCTCACAGTAAGAAGCATGGTGAAGTTGTTGAAAGGAATAGGACAAGTTTCTGGGTGAGGAGATTGGGACATCTAGATTTGGAAATGGTGCCCCCCTGATATGCATCATGTCACATCTCATACAGGCTTAAGCTAAGCTAGCTCTGCATACAATAGAGATTGATTTCTCTCAAAAATGTATCCATTAGTCATGTAGCCTTGTCTTGCACATAGCAAGCTCTGAAAATGAACAGAAAAAAATGACAAACTAATGTCTTCTGATACAACCTAACCAGCACCAATTGTCGATGACCAGGCATAACTAAAACATCGAAAGTCCTATTTTTTTTGCATAATCGTGTGCCCAGCATCCCTTTCTATGTGTCTGCAACATATTTCAGAGGTCAGTAGAGAATTGAATGTGTTCTGGAGCATGTAAGTTGCATGCAACACTGGGCCCAAATTTCATGCCAGAAAGTTTGGCTTTGTTTGTCCAGGCATCCCACCCCTAGTCAAAGTATGCTCACTTTACTCGCAATAAGTCCCTTTAATTGTGATAATTTAAGGATCAGCTTAAATCCACTAAATTTGAGATCATAGATCATGTTGTAAGCCTGACAGAGCCCGATATTGGCCAGGAGACCCTGAAAGGATCAGCAGGAAGAAGAAGAAATGCCTTACCAAACACGGCCTTGGCCTGTCCACCATGATATGCTTTACCCACCCTGTTTCCATCCTCTCACAAGACCCTTCCCTGCAGTGTGGCCAGTGGCAAGCCTTCAAATTGAGAGTTGCATAATATATTAGCTTAAGTAGAAGCGTGCACAGCACACTTTTTGACAATCACAATACAAGTTGTGCCCATATGCGGCCTTCGAATAGTAGTAATAGTAATCTGATAATACATAGTGAAGGACTTTGACAGTACACATGTAAAATATCTTTTCAATGATCTGCATCAATCCAAATGGACTCCGATGAGGCAAAATTTTGATAAACCATGGGCTGACCATGGGAAATGTAGCAAACATGATATTGGTCAGAAAGTCAGAGATTCTGTGATCCTTGAGCTTGATCCACCTCTGAAATTTAGCAAATTTAACAAATTTAAAGAATTTAGCTTATTTCTTGCTTATTGAGCATTTATCTACTGACTACATAGTAGTACTAGTTGAGGCCTGCAAGGCTCAAGCATGACATGTTTGATCACATGAATGGACTTACTGACATTATTCACACTGTTGATCAATTCAGTTTCTTATCATACTTTGATTGCACTTGTCCATACCACCCTAACTATACACTCAAGCAGCTACCTCCTCTGAGCCTCCTGGATGTTTCTCAGCAGCTTCACAGTGACTCTAAGCACTGTCATGATGTCATGGTAAGGGACTTTCTCCTGAATCATCTGGCATTGAAACATTTTTGAGAACAGATAAAACCTCAGTCTCAGGGATGGGGTTGAATCCCTTTCTTTTCCTTGTTCATTCACTCAAAAATGGGTACCAATGATGTTTGGAAAGTATGTTCTGGCTCTTTCCATCTATTTCAGTGCTCAGGGCTGACTTGATTGCAGATTGTCCAGCCAACTGCACAGAAGATGTCATTGATAGAAATGGCAGTGCGGGAAGGCTTCATGATCTGATGCCATGGCACTGGCCAGATTGTCATTGGCATTGATGTTAGGTATGTACTGCAGTAGAACTTCTTTATCTATTGCTCATACTAGACTTGTAGTCCTTGGTTCTATGCCTCCCAGGCTGTTTTCAGCAATCGCAGTCATGCTCATGTTGGCCAGAACCCAGAACTCTGGGTTCTGTTTCACCACCTCTCCTGGCTGTCACGATCTGGTGCAATTGTTGTCTGCATTTTCGATGGTCCTAGCTGACCCAGCCAGAAGCATGATCAGTTTGTTCGAACCATCCCACATTGGTTGCAAAGGCTCTTCAAGGAATTTGCACATGCCTTCAGATTCTATTGTCACACTGTTCATATTTGCTGATTTTTATTATTCTTGTATGGCTACTGAATATCTCCAGGCACTGGGTGAGGCAGAGGCTGAACTCACCTATCTTAATTTGGTTCAAGCCATCGACATTGTCCTCACAGTGGACAGTGATGTCTTTGTTTTTGGTGCATTGCAGGTCATACGAAGGTAATTCTCAAATACTTCCTAGGATTTCATATGTTTAGTTCAAATTATAATCAGCATAAATAAGTCTGGGGCACATGCTGATGAGATTGAAGTGTATATGGTAGATGCTTTTGCAGCCCAATCAAACACTTTATTTTCTACTGCAGGGTTCTTGCTTCTTGCTATTGTAAATGGGGGTGATTACAACACAGTGAGTTACCATTCATAAATGACATTCCATAATCTAACTGCAATATAATCTAGGCAGGTCTTCTGGGCTGTGGCCATGTGGTTTCAACTACATTGGCCTCTGGTCCTCTTGCTACATCTCTGTTCTATGGTGCCCTTCACCACTCTGTTGAGGATCTCAATGCCTTTTTAAGAGAATGGCACCACCAGCTGCAAGATGAGCTAGTGATGGATTGAAGTGGGCAGGCTTGGCAGAAAGTACCCTGCATTGGCTGCTAGGATCCCAGAAAAATTTCCTGACCCCAAAATCCTGCACTTGTATTGTTTTCTGATTACCTCACAATAAAACGGTGGTCTTCCATCTCAGGCATCAATGTGGCTGTGGCCAGCTGTTCCCGACATGGCAAACCTTGCAAAGTTATGCAATTGTCATTTCAGTTGGGGTCAGCATATTCTCCCCCAGTTCATTTCAGGTGTTTGGGACAGCTACTTCATATGCAACCTTATGAAGGTATTTCCTCTCTCAAATTATCATTGCTTTGTGCTAATAAATTTTAGTGTGCCATCTTGAATATAGCTGATGTCAATTCACCCACCATCCATTACATCTCAAGGGGTGTCATAAAAATAATGTCACCATCTGCCTTCCCATTGTACCAGGTTGACATCTTTATGCCATCCCTGGCTTCCGAGGCAGTAACCACTGTTATGGATAATGGCCAGACCCAGGTCCATGGTGCCAGTACTGAATATGCCATGTCAGTCTGGGTGCCTGAGCCCATTATTCAGGCTGTCATGAATGACAAGGTACTTGAATATCACATGCAGCATCCTAATGTTGCATTTCCAGCTCTGAATCCTTATTCACTTGTAAGTATTGCATGCAAAACTTGTATCTTATTCCTTACTGAAATAAAAACAGGTACTTGAAGATGACTTCAAAGTCATGGCTTTGAGCATTGCAGGGCCATCAGGAAGTGGGGCTGCTGATGTTATTGATTTGACCAGCGAGGATTCAAATTAGTTTACAAATTTGCATGTACTCTATTTAGTTTGCAAAATCAAACCTCTACTAGTGAAATCTCTGCATCTCAGATGTGATCCATGTTGTATGAGAACATTAGCCAAGGCTGAAGGTGCACACTCCATCTCCTATCCTTCTATCCCTATCCTCCTATCCTTCTACCTCTCCTTGTCACTGGGCCTGTCATGGGGAAGTATACAAAGAATAAGTCTCCAAAGGCAGCAAGAGAGAAAAAACATTCAACAACCTATGCTGATGCTCATAAAACTGTGACCAATGGAATTCAGCAGCATGGAAAGGCCAAGAGGACAACCAATCAATATTTAGGACAGGTTCGACATGGACAGGAATTTGTGGAACAATTTGCTAAGGAGCAGAAAGAGGGTGAATGCCAGTGGAAGGAGGGTGGAGCTGAATTGTTGATGCATGATGAGGACGACAAGAGTGCAGGGGCAGATGATGCCATGGACCCAGATTTTGTCAAAGTGTTTGACGGAGTACCAATTAAGTGCATGCCAGTTGCCATTGCAATGTTTATTGCACATAAATGCTTGACAGAGAAAAGAGGAAAGTCCATGGCTAGTGGAATTCACACTGCATTCATTGATTACTATGACTGACTGTGAGTTTGTGCTGTAGCTCATCATTTAGTTGCTGCATTCTTATTTTGAACAGGGAAAATGCATATGGGATCCAAGCTTATTGTGGCTCATGGGACTTTGACAAGGATATGCAGAAATGCAAAGGGAATCCAGCTCAAAGCCCTGTAGTGATGGACATGCTCAAAGCTTGCAAGAACAAAGATGGCGAGTTGGAGAGGACACACTCACATGCAATGAGTATTGATGACATGAGGCATCTATATGATTATTTTCTGGAGAACTGCCCAGTTATCAATGCATTGCATCCATGCAAAGATCAGGGAAAGGAGATCACTGACCATGGCTCATACCTTTTGTTTAATGCCTTTGCAGCTTCAGCATTTACAGTGTGGTTGAGGTATGTACTGTCATATCTTGAACTCACAGATAGGCCTTTAATAATTGAATCTCTGTAACAGAATTGGAGAAGTAATGGGTCTTCAGTACAAGCATCTTGAATTTCTCTCCAATTCATGGCGTACCACATCCACAGATCCAGATAATCAACACTTCTTCCAGTTGAATCTGCAAAATAGGAAGAACTGGCAGAAGTGAGAAAAGAATGGCAAACACCAGTTGAGTGGTAAGCCGCCTTTCCTGATGGACTATAGACCTGAGCTAACAAAACTTCACTGCAAAGGACATAAATATAATATCTACCCTCAGCCACACAATCCAGAGATGGACATGTACACTCACCTGCTTGATTGGTTGGACCACTATGAGTGTTAAGCTCTCAATGAAGGGAAGGGCGGAGTAGGCAGAGGAGATCCACATCAGAGCTACGTCAGAGTATGTCGGTGTTGGAGTTGGTCTGAGTGTAACATATGTAGACGTAGGGTTGAGACTTCAGCTTCAACGTGTGTGTTGCGCTCCGTTGTCTGGACGTTGTCTCGAATTTCGGAGTCAGATCGGAATGAGAGAGTGGAGTAGAGGGCGTGGATTGATTAATGAACAATATACGAACTGAGGTACCTAATAATAGTTCTAAGGTTTTTATACTATGGAGGAAACTAAGCGGAGACCGTACGTGTACTAGTGAGCAGGCAGATGTGTAAGTTACTCTGCTCTACTCGGAGTTGACTAGCTACGTGTAATCTAAGTGTCTACGTGTTCCAGGACTTGTAGTACTTTGAGGGGATCATGAGGTCAGAGTTCATATAGTCAGAGATCGGAGTTGGTCGGAGGCATGTATATAACAGTATTTCCCCCTTAGGCCGAACCTTGAGGCCTGTGCGTGGGAATGGTCACGTGCTGGTTGGTTTTGGTTGCTTTGAAATTTTTGTTCGGTCCTCTCTTCAATATTGTCATCCTACCTCCCCCCATCATTATGTCGCACACTGATTCCGACTCAGAGGATTCGAAAACCTCGAAGACCTCGAAGCACAGGAGCAGAAACTCGCGCTCCAGAGGGAAGAGCTTCATCAGAAGCGGGAGCAGATGGAGCAGAGGCGACAGGAGGCAGAGGAGCGTGCAGAGGCAGAACGGGCAGCAGAAGAAGCACGGAAGGCAGCCAAAGCAGAGGTGGCAGTGGAGGCAGAGCGGAGGAAAACCGCAAAGGGAAAGAAGAAGGTTGAGAAGGCAGTTGGCCAGAGTGTATGAGGTGGTGGTAGGAGTCATCTGCATTCAGTGCGTGCAGGTGGGGGCGGAGTGCCTATGGCCAAGGTAAGTCCCTTTTAATGTTTCTTTGTTATGATTTTTTTTTTTGACTTGTGATTTGTTTCTAGGGAGGGTACCAGCAAGGCAGCATCGTGCAAGCGCTGCCAAGTGCAGTGCAAGGCTTGCAAGATCGGCGGAGGAGCTGCAAGGTCAGAGGGTCAGACAGAGTTGGAGGTATGACCAGCCAAGGCAACAGGGGTGGCAAAGCCCAAGCCCAAGATGATGGCAGAGGTGCAGAAAGGGCTGGGTATCGAGCACATTGCTCGATACCTGAGGGAGATCCAGGACTTGTTGGAAGACATGTCCTGAATCCAAGATCCCCATATGCACCGTCGGAGCCAAGTGCGTCGGAGTACGTACCATCGGACCAGGAGGAAATCAACGTGGAGGCGGAGTATTTGAACGAGAGGTATGAGAGGGTCATGGCAGCCTTAGACACGGGGAAGAAGGTTGAGGTGGATGAGTCGGAGGAGTTGGAGGAGGAGGTAGTCAGAGCGGTGATGGGTGAACAGGAGGACGAGAGGTCGGATGCAGAAATGAGGAGTGATAGCGAGGGAGAGGTCAAGGTGTTGAAGAGGAAAAGGGATGAGTCGTCGGATTTGGAGGAGGATGAGGAGGAGGATGAGGATGAGGATGACGGAGGATTAGAAGGGATGAGGGTGTATGAGGCGCCAGCAAAGCGTGCTCGTCAATAGATAGTAGTTTTTGTAGAGTTTTTTTTTTTTTTTTTTCTTTTCTTGTCTTTTTTCTATATACTTGTCTTTTCTCGTTAATGATGTTTTTTGGTGAATCGTAAGCTAAGTGAGAGATGAAAGAGGTCCGGGTTTGTCGGGGTAAGCAGAGTGAAAGTCAGAGATGAGGTCAGGCGCATGTTCGAGTTCAGTAGCTGGGAGCCAGGATTGTTCTTCATCGGTGCCTTCATAACCTAACCAGTGAACCAAGTACAATAGTTTGCACTTGCGTCATTGATCAAGCTTGGAGTCGAGGACTTCAGCGATTTCATATTCGATTTCGCCTTTGACTTGAACAGGCGGAGGCGGAGATTGAGTCCGATTCGGAATATCATTTGGAGTAAACGGTTCCAGCATAGAAATGTGGTAAATGGGGTGAACACCGTGCATGGAGTCAGGAAGTCGTAAAGTAAAAGAGTGTGTGCTGGCTTTGGCAATGATATCAAAAGGACCGTAATATTTTTCGGAGAGTTTCTTGGAGGGACGTGTGGTGCGGAAGAACTTTGCTTTGATGAATGCTTGCTGTCCGACTTGGAAGTCGGGGGGCGGAGTGTGTCGGAGGTCGGCGGAGACTTGATAATGCTTTTGTGATTCAGCGATAGCATTCTTGAGTTCTTTGTGTAATTCGTCTAGATCAACAACAAAATCGTGAGCATGAGCAGAGGCAAGGTCGCGTTCAGGGTGGATAGCCATGTTAGGGTGGTAACCTTTATTAGCGAAGAACGGTGAAATGCCAGTAGTAGCACTAGGAGCATTGTTGTAAGCAAACTCTGCAAGAGGTAATAGACTTGACCAATTATCTTGCTGATAGTTGCAATAAATTCGGAGGTATTGCTCTAGTGTCTGATTAGTGCATTCAGTCTGGCCATCGCCTTCAGGATGGTATCCGGAAGTGAAATGGAGTTTCATGTTGAGTGCTTTTCCTAAGGATTGGAAGAAGCAGGAGACGAATTCAGGTCCGCAGTCGGAGGTGACGTGTTCAGGGATGCTGTGCTTGGAGAACATATGAATGATGAAAAGCATGGCAAGGTCTTCGGAGGTGCAAGCGGAGGTGGTCGGAATGAATATAGCTTGCTTGGTGAGTTGGTCAACAATGACTAGGATTGCGTTGTGTCCGTCGGATGTCGGAAGGATTTCGATAAAGTCCATTGATATTGAATTCCAGGGACGTTCGGGGATTGGGAGCTGCTTGAGCAATCCATAGGGTTTGTGTCATTGAGGTTTGGAATGCATACATGTTGTACACGATTTGCAATACTTGTTCACGAAGTCTCGTAGTCCGGGCCAGGTGTATTCACGAAGGATAAGACTAGTCATCTTATTTTGTCCAGGGTGTCCGGCGAGGATATGATCATGCTTGTGTCGGAGGATGCGGAGTCGGAGGTCAGATGCATCAGGAATGTAGATGCGTGATTCATGACGGAGGTAACCTCTGGATCAAGGGACCAGTGTGGTTTTGGTTCCTTCATGTGAGCAAGGTAAACCAGGTCGGAGGGTAGCGCAGTGAGGATGTCATGTCAGAGTAGGTCGGAGTCCATGAGGGATACTGTGCGGAGGGTGGGTTCAAAGAGTTGGGTGGCACGGAGGGATGCGGAGAGTTGTTCTTGGGTGAAAATGGGTCGGAAGTTGCTTGGGTTAACACTTGTATAGTCGCTATTTCCCCCTTTGGGATAGACATCCCATCATCTAGTTAAAGAGTCAGGTTTCATACTGAGATGTCCAGGGCAGAAGCAGATGATGAGGTTGAATTGGCAGAGATATTTGGACCAGCGGGCTTGTCGGCGAGTAAGAACTTTAGTGGTTGCACAGTACATTAAATTCTTGTGGTCAGTGACGATGTCGATCGGAGCAGCGGAGCCTTCCAGATAATGTCACCATACTTTAAATGCATTGAAGATTGCTAGTAGTTCTTTGTCGTGGGTGTCATAGTTGATTTCAGGACCTGTGAAAGTTTGTGAGTGAAACGCAACAGGGTGAATCTCATTGTCAGAGGTGTGGATGGAGAGGATCGCTCCAAGCGCGTAGTTGGAAGCATCAGTTTCCACAATAATCGGATGGTCGGGAACCCAGTGAGTAAGTATCGGAGCAGTTGTAAATGCTTTCTTGAGCTTGTTGAAGGCTTTTCGAGCAGCATTGTTGAATTGCCAAGGGGTTCCTTTCCTAGTGAGTCAGGTGAGCGGAACAACGATGTCAGAGTAGTAGGAGATAAATCATTGGTAGAAATTCGGGAAACCTAAGAAGGATTGAACATCCTTAATCTTCTTGGGTTCGGGCCAGTCTTGGATAGTCTTGATCTTGCTTTCATCCATCTTGAGGCCTTCTGGTGAAAGAATGAATCCAAGGTAATTAACCGTGTTCATAGAGAAATTGCATTTGTCAGAGTGGGTATACAGACCATGTTGTCGGAGATGTCGGAGGACTTCGCAAATGTGTTCCTTATGCTGGGTAGGATCATTGGAGTAGATCAGGATGTCATCGAGGTAAACGATGACAGACACATCTAGTAAATCACTTAGTATGTTGTTCATGAAGCATTGAAAAATGGCAGGCATATTGGACAGTCCAAATGGCATAACGTTTCATTCAAACGATCCATAGCATGTTCAGAACACTGTTTTCCATTCGTCGCCTTCTGCTATGCGGACTAGGTGATAGGCATGTCGGAGGTCGATAGCCATATAGATGCATGCTTTACCAGCAGTGGACAGGAGGTCAGAGATGAGCAGAAGCAGATATCGGTCTTTCTTCATGATCTTGTTTAATCCTCTAAAGTTGATGCAAAGTTGTAGTGATCCATCCTTTTTGTGAATGAAAAGGATCAGAGCACCATGTGGAGAGGTTGAAGGTCAAATGAAACCAATTCAGAGGTGCTCGTCGATAAATTCTTGGAGGGATTGAAGTTCAGATTGCGAAAGGGAGTATATATTTCTGACAGGAGGGGAAGTGCCAGGTTCGAGATTGATCTTGAGGTCATAAGGTCGATGGGGTGCAAGCGTGTCAGCTTTAGATTTACTGAAGACATCCGCAAAGTCATGGTATTCAGGAGGAATACTAGACAGATCAGGCACTTCATCAGAGATGGAAGCGGCATGAGCGGAGATGGTGGGATCGGAGAGGTGAACTGTGAAACTTTGAGCGCCAGGTAACTTGCATGCTCTTGCGAAAGCAGCTGCGTTGATTAGCGAGATGCAAGGTACATCAGAAGATGCTACAGAGGTCAGAGGTGTCAGAGGTGTAACCATAGGAGTTGGTGGAGGAAGCGGAGGGGTCAGAGGTTCCAATAATGGAGGTGTAGGCAGCAGAGCTGGCCTATGGGATGACGTCAGAGCCAGGTTGTCAAGTAGTTCAGAACGGAAGTCGATACGGCCCAATTTCCAGTCAATCAATGGATTGTAGCAGAAGAGCCAGTTATATCCTAGAACCAGAACACAGGAGGAGTCCAGTGAGGTTACGAAAAAGTCAATGGTAATGGTTTCACTGGAGGGAAATGTAATCAGGATGGAGAGGGTTTCAGTTATCATGTTGCCGTAGGAGCCATCAATCAGTTTGAGCTTAACCAGATCGATCAGAGAAGGGAGTAAATTATTAGAATGGATAAAATGGGTATCAACAAAACAATGGCTAGAGCCAGAGTCAATTAACATTAGTGACTTAAGGTCGGGTCAGAGCGAGATGTTAACGAGAGTCAGAGAGAGTCAGGGTCAGAAAGAGCGGATGCATTGAGCCTTACTTCCTTCATATGCACACAGCCAGTGTCAACGTGATCCCCAGTGTGTGCGAAGGGATGAGGACTGCTGACTATTTTTTTGAATCCTGGTGCTGGGATTTGAAACTTTGGCGGTGCATGCTTTTGCCTTGGAGGGGAGGAAGTGGACTTCGGACACTCCTAGCTCGGTGTCCAAGTGACCCACAGAAGAGACAGAGATTGTTGTCGAAGCGGTTTGCATTCTTCGGTGGTCAGCTTGCCATCCTTGCCAAGTTTGTCGGAGATGGAGTTGGAGGTTTTCGAGCCGGAGGAGTTGCCCGAGTTGTTCTTGCGGTAGGAAGAGGATTGCGAGGACTTATTGTTGTTGTTGTTATTGCCATGGTTGTGGTTTGAACATTTGTCAGAGGACTTGTCAGAGGTATGATCAGATGGTTTGTCAGAGGACCTTTGCACATTCTTGTCCTGTGGGGCTTCTCACAGACGCATTCCCAGTAACAAGTGTCGATATCCTGGGTGAGCTCTCAAAGGTCTTCAAGAGTTTGTGGCTTACCATGGCTAGCCATAACGTCCTTGATGCATTCCACCAGACTGGAGTAGTAGCGGTGTCAGAGAGCGATGCTGTCCCAGCATGAGCAAATAGACAAGCACTTGAACTTGATGTTGTACTTGATGATCCTTTGGTTCTCAGGCATCTTCAAGTTTTCGAGGGCTACAGCAGCATCGGAGGTCAGATCGAACAGACCAAATTCGGACTTCAGCACGCCAATAAAGGCTTGCCAGTTGTCCATCCATGGTTCAATAGTTGTTGAGTCCAGTATTGCAGGCTCAAAAATTCCATCACAAGGCTGTGAAGATAGGAGAGGGCGAACATAACCTTGTCTTCATTGGCAGTGTAGGCGCAGTTGTTTTGGAAGTAAAGGTTATACTGTAAAATAAAACCATTGAGTTTCCAGGTGTCGGAGCCATCAAAGGTGTCGGGCTCACAGGCTTTGGTCTTGGTAACCTTAGGGCTATCGCGACGCCTGAGCTCTTTGGTCATGAGCATCATGGCTTCAGCAAGATTCGGAGTGGGGTCATGGTCGGAGTTGTGATTGGAATGATCAGAGTGATCAGAGTGGTGGGGGTCAAAATCATCGCCATCATCATCGGGGTCAGGTTCACCACCAGGGGAACCAGGAGCAGGAGGTGGCAATGGGTTGGGACTAGTTTGTCTCATTGATGAGGGTCCCGAGGGTAAGGGAGTCAGAGTGCTGAGGCTGGATGGAGGTTGTGTGTTTGGACAGTCAGGGTAGTCTCTGACATTCTGAATCACGATGGTGCAGGATTCATTTTGTCCAGCTGCATGGGAGTTGGCAGTAGTATGAGATGTTGTGGTGGGCATAGTCGGGAGTCCAGAAGCAGTATGAGTTCATATATACTGTTAAGTTCTCAATGAAGGGAAGGGCGGAGTAGGCAGAGGAGATCCACGTCGGAGCTACGTCGGAGTATGTCGGTGTCAGAGTTGGTCTGAGCGTAACATATGTAGACGTAGGGTTGAGACTTCAGCTTCAATGTGTGTGTTGCACTCTGTTGTCTGGACGTTGTCTCAAATTTCAGAGTCAGATCAGAACGAGAGAGTGGAGTAGAGGGCGTGGATTGATTAATGAACAATATATGAACTGAGGTACCTAATAATAGTTCTAAGGTTTTTATACTATGGAGGAAACTAAGCAGAGACCATATGTGTACTAGTGAGCAGGCAGATGTGTAAGTTACTCTGCTCTACTCGGAGTTGACTAGCTACGTGTAATCTAAGTGTCTATGTGTTCTGGGACTTGTAGTACTTCGAGGGGATCATGAGGTCGGAGTTCGTATAGTTGGAGATCGGAGTTGGTTGGAGGCGCATATATAACAATGAGAAGTTCCTTCTCGGTTGCCCTTTAGAGCCAGAGGATTATCTTTTTCCAATGATTGGCACAAATGGATCCTCTGTGCAGCCAAACTGACCAATGTCATCAGACATTGCCCAGGAGAAAATAATTGCATGGGCAACAAAAGCAGGTATACCACATGCTGAGCTTTTCATGATGCACTGTTTTCAACATGGGGGGGCTCAGTACAGATTTATGTTTGCACCTGTTGGGCAGAAATGGATACTTGCAAGGATCAGATGGTGGGGTGGGTGGGCACTTGGAGAGTATGTGAGTTTGACATATTTTTATCCTTTTGTCATTGACATAGCTGATTCTGTATCTGGTGCAGAGAGATACCTTGATTCGCTATCTCCTGGATGAACTCTGGACTTATGAACAACATCACAGTGACACCCTCTGCCCAAACAGTCAGGAAGCCAATGACTTTCCTCCTGGAGAGCAGCCGCTGAGAGCCCTTGAGGAAGTAAAGCATGAGATCACATCACACATCAGGCAAGCATTTGCAAATGAATGCTGCAAAACAAGGGGACATACATTACAGGATGGGCTTGCAGGCCCTGGCATGCCAGGTATTCAGTCATTCCATCATGTGGTTTGTATTGTTTTTGACTATACTTCGATTATTGAATTTGTCTTGACTCTTGTTTTCTCTTAGCCTCTGCAACAAACAAGATGCGACCCCATTGTTGTCACTATGCCCTATGCTGTCCCTTATTCCTCAAATGTGGGGCACCCACCCACAGGAGATAATCCCCCAAAGGCTGATTGCATGCAGTTAGCTGTGGATGTAAAGCCTGTCTTCCCTGGGATTGCCTGTGGGTTAGATTCAAGTGCATGGAGACAGGTGGTCAAAGATTGGGAAGAGGCTGATCCATCTCAGTCACTTTATGTGCCGATGAAGGACTGGGTGTAATCCTGGTCACAGGATTACACATTGTGGACCCTTATTTACTAACACGTGCATACTCACTATATAAAGATCCTCAGGGGCTTTCCCCTCTTTCCTTCAGATCCCTCATTACCTATTCCTCATTTGTTATCTCTCTTACAATCATATCCTGGTCATGTTCTCAACAAGTTCACTGGATACTAGAGGAGGAATAACATGGGCACTCTGGCCCATGCGAAGTTGGAAGGGAGAAAAACTGGTAGATTTGTTAATGGTGTTCATAATATTGAAGCATACCAAAGGCAAGGCTTTCACCCAACCTTTTTGATTCCTTTCAACGTGATAGCGTAGCATTTGGTTTACCATCTTATTTGTGCGTTTGCTTGAACCATCCATCTCGGGGTGGAAACTAGTGGACATTTTAATCCTAGTACCTGTCAGTGCATGCAAAGCTCTCCAAAAACATGAAATGAAAAGCTTATCGCAGTCTGAAATGATCTCCAAAGGCAAACCATTCTCGCAGTACCAGTTGTTGAAGAAAATGAGAGTGAGATCATCCGCAGTCATATCGGACTTGCAGGGCAAAACACGTACGTCTGAGCCTAAACGATCAGTAAAAGTCACAATCTCATCATAACCTTCATCAAGGGGCAGGGGCCCAATGAAATCGATAGCAATGGAGTTGCAACATTGGTCCGGAATAGGCAGGGGATATAAAGGCCCAATTGGTTTGGAAGTGGTGGACTTGTTCCATTGACAGTCAGGGCAACCAGGGACATATGAAGCTTCCAGGTCCCGATGCATATTAGGCCAGTAGTAAGAGGTCCGGAGGGAGCCGTAGGTTTTCTCGAAACCGAAATGTCCCAAGACATCATGCGCCAGCCTGAAAAGAGTCTTGCACACATTGCCAACCCATGGAATAACCAACCGATCATTAAGATACCAAAGCCCATTTACCCACTTTATACCTGGCATTCCAGCCTGTGCTTTAGTCAGGGCATCTTGAACCCACTTATCCTCAGAATAGCCAGATTTGATCTGGTCAAGGAGGACCTTGTCAGTAGTCACAGAAAAAATGGCACACACCTCATCTCTGTCATGAGTGATATAGTCCAATGGTAGTTTGGACAACGACAGAGTGATATCGAAAGAGGGAGAATCACCAACAGAACAAATGGTGCAAATCACATTGTCATCATCCTCTGAGTCACAAAATTCATAAGCTTGCTTCGCGCACAGTTCAGCACCAGCATGCAAGGAACGATGATCTGTAGGTAGACGCGAAAAGGCATCTGCAACTGTATTGTCCTCACCCTTAAGGTAGACAATTTTTGCATCAAACTGGGACATGAACTCCATCCATTGTGCTTGCCTGCAAGACAAGTCTCTCTGCACATCGAAGTTCTCCAGTGTTTTGTGGTTGGTGTAGATGATGAAAGGAACGCCAAGGAGGTCAACCCTCCATTTAGCAAGCGCCCTGATAATGGCAAGCATTTCCTTTTCATGTACAGGATAATTCAGCTCTGCACCTTTAAACACTTTTGAGTCGAAGGCGACTGGACATGTGGATTCCCAAGTCTTGCCAAAAGAGAGGACAGCACTGCTACCCTTGTCACTGGCATCAGTAGTGACATATATCTTGTAATCAGGCATCAAGGACAAGTCAATAGTAGTTAAACAATCATGGCTGACCACGAGCTTCTTGATTCCATCAAAGGCAGCTTGATGTTCATCTGTCCAAGCAGGAAAAACACAGTCAGCATCCTTTGTGATGAGGTCAGAAAGAGCACCAGTATGGTCTGCCAATCTCGGGAGGAAAGCAGAAAGATAATGAACAAGACCGATAAAGGAGCGGACCTGAGTAGAACTTTCAGGGCGTGGCCAAGACAAAATCGATCTGACCTTTTCGTTATCGGCTTCAATGCCACTCGTGGAGATCTTGTGGCCCAAGAAGTTAATTTCTGTCTGGAATAACTTTGTTTTCTTTTTGTTAACATACAGTTGTGCAGCACGCAAGGCATTGAAGACAGCACGAACATCTTTGTCATGTTGGACCGGATCATCTGACCAAATGACAATGTCATCCAGGTAGATGTGGCAAGTCTTCCCAATCAGATGATGAAGGGCAGCTGTAACGCGACATTGGTGAATTGCAGGAGCATTTCGGAGACCCATAGGCATCACAAGCCATTCGTAAAGGCCAAAAGGAGTGTTGATGGCAGTAAGATGGACATCATCAGGGTGCATTTGTGTTTGAAAGAAGGAATTTGTCATGTCAATCATAGACCATATCTTGCCTTTGGCACAGTCATTCAAAACATCATCCATGCATGGAAGAGGGTGATTGTCAATGATGGTGTTCGCGTTAAGCTGTCTGTAGTCATTTACCCATCGGGGAAGAACATTTGGGTCTGCTTTAGGAATGATGAAGCAGGGAGAAGCATACGCAGAAGAGGAAAGATGGATGCACCCAGCATCGAGATGTTGTCCGATCAGTGTTTGAAAAGCCTCACGATATTTACATGGGCAGGCATATGTCCTATTCACAATGCGGGCTTCAGCATCCTTCAATTTGATACATGTGAGGTAGTTGGTAGGTAAACAGTCAATGTGAGGGATGGGTTCGAATATATCTCTAGAAAGTGAATTGTGTACTTACCTTGAGTCCATCTCAAGGCACCGTTCACCATGCCGCTTACTGTTCAGGTCCCATCACAAAACGGGCTGCTTTCCAGCCAAGTTGTGGGTTCCTACCTCCCTCTGTTCTCACCATCTCAGAAATGACTGAACTGCCTTCTGACAGCTCTGCTGCCACCCACTGTCACCATCTTTTGCCCACCATGGCACCTGCTCTTGCATCCCACATTGACGTCGAGTGTATCGAGGCCTCACCACCTACCTCTCCCGCCCTTTCCTCTTTGTCCTCTCCACTGTCGGACGTCCTGTCTGATTTTGAATCGCAGCCACCAACACCTTCGGTTGGTAATCCGCCTTCCAGAAGCGCCCCTGCACAAGAAAATCATCTTGTTCCTCCCCCTGTTTTGACTACTCCTGCACTTTCAAATACAACTTCTGCCTCCACTGTCACGAAATCATCCGGTGTCATCCCAAAATCTGCCTCTTCCAGCTCTGACTCTGATTCTGACTCCGACGTACCCTTTTCAACAAAATCGGGTGCATATAGCCACTTTTCCACTGCATATACATCTTCCACAATGACTTCTACCAATGCCACCATCGATCACCCCATTACCAAACACTGCCCGATTCTCACTGCCAGTGATATCACCCCCAAAGTCCTCGTCGACTTGGCTAATGTGCACAACGAGTACTTCATCACAAAGGAAGTTGATGATGCTGATAAAGTCAAGAAGGTCCTTGGCAGTTTCAAATGTGTACATATTCAGGACTGGATCACTTGTGAACATGACTGCCTTCTGACTCTGTCCTACGAGGATTTCATGGCTGAAGTCCGTGCAAATTACCTTCCTGCCAATTGGGAAGAGACCATCTGTACCCAACTCCTCGGGATGAAGATGAAGCACAGCGACAAGTTCTGGGACTGGTGTCAGGAATTACGTGCCCTGAATATCATCCTTCGCGGTACCACTTCTCACCTCTCTGATACTGCTTTGCATAACCAGCTCGAAGCTGCCCTCGAACCTTCCCTGTTGAATTACTGTTTCTGTGAAAAGATAAACAAAATGGTGGTCCTCAAAGACTGGGTTGCTGCTGTCAAGGATGCCAATGAAAAGCTCAAAGATGATCGCAAGCATACCCACAATGTTGTCATTGAGGAAACTGCATGGAACATGAAGCACCCCACTCTGTCTGGCAACTCGCGTGCTGGTAACACCTCCGGTGCTGCTCAATCTTCATCCTCCAACACTGTCAAGAAGTGTCCCAAATTGGAGGAGGGCGAGCGAGCCCTTCTTGCTGTGAACAAGGGCTGTTTTAAGTGTCATTGTGGACGTGGTCACTGCTATCTTGTTTGTCAGATTGGATATGGGCCTGAAGAAGATCGGTGGCTCCCTGGTTCTGAGCTCAAGGACACTGAAGCATTGGACATCTGGTTGGCCAAAAAGAAGACTTCGTAGGATTTTTTTTATGTGTATTTTCTTTCTTTTATGGCCAGCTGGTAGCTTTTCCCACTGGGTTTTTGACGCACCTGCGCTGAGCATTGTATGTATTTTCCTTTTCTCCCTCTTTTTCCTTCTATCTGTTGCTTCTTTTTTTTGGGGTTTTCTCATGCTTGTGGGGAGGAGAGGGTGTAATCCTGGTCACAGGATTACGCGTTGTGGACCCTTATTTACTAACATGTGCATACTCACTATATAAAGATCCTCAGGGGCTTTCCCCTCTTTCCTTCGGATCCCTCATTACCTATTCCTCATTTGTTATCTCTCTTACAATCATATCCTGGTCGTGTTCTTTTCCATGTGATTTAGTGTTGTCCAACGTGGTACGTTGGGCTTCCACTGGGAGGAAAAATGGCATCATCATCCAAGTCTGGCTGTCAAGTATAGACTGAGGAAGCTTGTTGCCCTCGAATTTATTGACACATATGTATACTATGTTTTCATAAAGTTTCTTGAACCTCGCAAGATGCTAATATTTCCATCAGGTACAAGCGCAATGAAGACACCTTCCTTGCTGCTTATCCAGAGCATATCAAAGGCTTTATGCCATTGGCTGAAGCAATCAGGTATCAGCACCAACAACATGGTATATGCGAAGTTCACTCTCGGTCTCACTCTCGCAAGGCAGAAGACTAAAATCCAAGAAGGCCCTCTGTTAATTATATATCATAGATTGTAGATCATACTCACATTAATGAAATTAATAAATATATGAATTGGCAATGCAAATACAGAATAGAGAACTTAATGAATTCATGATGCAAATACAGAATAGGGAAATTTGCACTTCGAGGTCTTTCTTGGCAGCCTTCATGTCCTTGTCATGTCCTCCTCACATGTCCTCATAAGATAAGATGAATAGAATACATAATACACTGATGTTCAAGATGGCGAGGACAACTGTCTGATATCATTGACAAAGCTGTTAAGGATAGCCATCACAGGTGCCATCTTCAAAACGAAGCTGATATCATTGATGAAGCTGTTGATGAAGCTGTTAAGGATAGCCATCACAGGTTAGAGGTGGGTTTGGGAGGTTGGGAGCTTCAAAGAAATAGCTCACCCCATTAAAATGACATTGATGAAGCTGTTAAGGATAGCCATTGCCTTCACTCAAGCCCATTCTTAATGTATATAGGTTGTATATAGGTTAGAGGTGGGTTTGGGAGCCATCACCAATGCCATTGATGAACCTGTTAAGGAGCCAGTGGTGAAGTGGTGGAAGCAGGGCCAAACGAGGCTCAAGCCCATTTCTATAGGAGGTTAGAGGTGTTATATACACGCCTCCAACCAACTCTGATCTCTGACTATACAAACTCCGACCTCATGATCCCCTCGAAGTACTACAAGTCCCGGAACATGTAGACACTTAGATTACATGTAGCTAGTCAACTCTGAGTAGTGCAGAATAACTTACACGTCTGCCTGCTCACTAGTACATGTATGGTCTCTGCTTAGTTTCCTCCATAGTATAAAAACCTTAGAACTATTATTAGGTACCTCAGTTCGTATATTGTTCATTAATCAATCCACGCTCTCTACTCTGCTCTCTCATTCCGATCTGACTCTGAAATTCAAGACAATGTCCAGACAATGGAGCGCAACACACACGTTGAAGCTGAAGTCTCAACCCTACATCTACATATGTTATGCTAAGACCAACTCCGACACCGACGTACTCTGACATAGCTCCAATGTGGATCTCCTCTGCCTGCTCCGCCCTTCCCTTCATCAAGAACTTAACAGTATATATAAACTCATACCGCTTCTGGACTCCTGACTATGCCCACCACAACATCCCATACTACTGCCAACTCCCATGCAGCTGGACAAAATGAATCCCGCACCATCATGATTCAGAATGTCAGAGACTACCCTGATCGTCCAAACACACAACCTCCATCCAGCCTCAGCACTCTGACTCCCTTACCCTCGGGACCCTCATCAACAAGGCAAACCAGTCCCAACCCATTGCCACCTCCTGCTCCTGGTTCCCCTGGTGGTGAACCTGACCCCGATGATGATGGCGATGATTTTGACCCCCACCACTCTGATCACTCTGATCATTCCAATCACAACTCCGACCATGACCCCACTCCGAATCTTGCTGAAGCCATGATGCTCATGACCAAAGAGCTCAGGCGTCGCGATAGCCCTAAGGTTACCAAGACCAAAGCCTGTGAGCCCGACACCTTTGATGGCTCCGACACCTGGAAACTCAATGGTTTTATTTTACAGTATAACCTTTACTTCCAAAACAACTGCGCCTACACTGCCAATGAAGACAAGGTTATGTTCGCCCTCTCCTATCTTCACAGCCTTGTGATGGAATTTTTGAGCCTGCAATACTGGACTCAACAACTATTGAACCATGGATGGACAACTGGCAAGCCTTTATTGGCGTGCTGAAGTCCGAATTTGGTCTGTTCGATCTGACCTCCGATGCTGCTGTAGCCCTCGAAAACTTGAAGATGCCTGAGAACCAAAGGATCATCAAGTACAACATCAAGTTCAAGTGCTTGTCTATTTGCTCATGCTGGGACAGCATCGCTCTCTGACACCGCTACTACTCCAGTCTGGTGGAATGCATCAAGGACGTTATGGCTAGCCATGGTAAGCCACAAACTCTTGAAGACCTTTGAGAGCTCACCCAGGATATCGACACTTGTTACTGGGAATGCGTCTGTGAGAAGCCCCAACAGGACAAGAATGTGCAAAGGTCCTCTGACAAACCATCTGATCATACCTCTGACAAGTCCTCTGACAAATGTTCCAATCACAACCATGGCAATAACAACAACAACAACAATAAGTCCTCACAATTCTCTTCCAACCGCAAGAACAACTCGGGCAACTCCTCTGGCTTGAAAACCTCCAACTCCATCTCTAACAAACTTGGCAAGGATGGCAAGCTGACCACCGAAGAATGCAAACGCTGCTTCGACAACAATCTCTGTCTCTTCTGTGGGTCACTTGGACACCGAGCTAGCGAGTGTCCGAAGTCCACTTCCTCCACCTCCAAGGCAAAAGCATGCACCGCCAAAGTTTCGAATCCCAGCACCAAGGATTCAAAAAAATAGTCAGCAGTCCTCATCCCTTCACACACACTGGGGATCACGTTGATACTGGCTGTGTGCATATGAAGGAAGTAAGGCTCAATGCATCTGCTCTTTCTGACCCTGACTCTCTCTGACTCTTGTTAACATCTCTGCTCTGACCTGACCTTAAGTCACTAATGTTAATTGACTCTGGCTCTAGCCATTGTTTTGTTGATACCCATTTTATCCATTCTAATAATTTACTCCCTTCTCTGATTGATCTGGTTAAGCTCAAACTGATTGATGGCTCCTACGGCAACATGATAACTGAAACCCTCTCCATCCTGATTACATTTCCCTCCAGTGAAACCATTACCATTGACTTTTTCGTAACCTCACTGGACTCCTCCTGTGTTCTGGTTCTAGGATATAACTGGCTCTTCTGCTACAATCCATTGATTGACTGGAAATTGGGCCGTATCGACTTCCGTTCTGAACTACTTGACAACCTGGCTCTGACGTCATCCCATAGGCCAGCTCTGCTGCCTACACCTCCATTATTGGAACCTCTGACCCCTCCGCTTCCTCCACCAACTCCTATGGTTACACCTCTGACACCTCTGACCTCTGTAGCATCTTCTGATGTGCCTTGCATCTCGCTAATCAACGCAGCTGCTTTCGCAAGAGCATGCAAGTTACCTGGCGCTCAAAGTTTCAAGGTTCACCTCTCTGATCCAGCATCTCCACTCATGCCGCTTCCATCTCTGATGAAGTGCCTGATCTGTCTAGTATTCCTCCTGAATACCATGACTTTGCGATGTCTTCAGTAAATCTAAAGCTGACACGCTTGCACCCCATCGACCTTATGACCTCAAGATCAATCTCGAACCTGGCACTTCCCCTCCTGTCAGAAATATATACTCCCTTTCGCAATCTGAACTTCAATCCCTCCAAGAATTTATCGACGAGCACCTCTGAATTGGTTTCATTTGACCTTCAACCTCTCCACATGGTGCTCTGATCCTTTTCATTCACAAAAAGGATGGATCACTACAACTTTGCATCAACTTTAGAGGATTAAACAAGATCATGAAGAAAGACCGATATCGTTCTGCCTCATCTCTGACCTCCTGTCCACTGCTGGTAAGCATGCATCTATATGGCTATCGACCTCCGACATGCCTATCACCTAGTCCGCATAGCAGAAGGCGACGAATGGAAAACAGTGTTCTGAACATGCTATGGATCGTTTGAATGAAACGTTATGCCATTTGGACTGTCCAATATGCCTGCCATTTTTCAATGCTTCATGAACAACATACTAAGTGATTTACTAGATGTGTCTGTCATCGTTTACCTCGATGACACTCCTGATCTACTCCAATGATCCTACCAGCATAAGGAACACATTTGCGAAGTCCTCCGACATCTCCGACAACATGGTCTGTATACCCACTCTGACAAATGCAATTTCTCTATGAACACGGTTAATTAC